>JABUQX010099673.1:0-23454 GCA_015478945.1 Trachelipus rathkii
TATAATTATAGTAATAATCATGATCATTTATAGTTTCATAATAATAATATAATAAATACTAATAAATAATAAATAAGTAATATAATATATAATAAATACATCCCGATTTTGAATGATTCTTGCCCTTGTTTTAAGGGTTATTTCGATTTCCATGAGGAATCTTAAGCTTCGATAATACCACACGTAAGAAACATAATAATATGTTGTCTTCCAGGAAAAGAATTATTTTTAATCTAAAATGAAATCTACTGCCAGCTCTTATTCGAAACCATCAACTTACGGGAATATAAGAGTCGGGCCAGCCTCCTCTATGAATAATGGAGAGAGAGATATTCTGATATACAGTATGCTAAAACTTTACAGATTAGCGGTTACAAAATGTGATATAATACAGTCAGGGTCTTTCTAAGTTTTTATTAGTTAAACTGGAGTCCATTAAGATGAGTATAGCCGCCCGTCGTGGAATTATCGGTTCTAAAGATTTGCCCCCACTGGCATTGTTAGGGAATCTAGTTAATTACACGTGATGATTACCTAACTTACTATCCAAGCTACAAACCTATTACAATTAATGTCACTGAATTTAATCAGAGAATTCACTATAATATAAGACGACATTGAATGAAAATGAAGACTAACTGTATAAGGGTATAATTCGAGACGTTTTCAGACTTGAGACAACTATATATATTATAACCTTATTTTTATTATAATCAACTTTATAGGTCTATAACTATACATATATATAAATACTTATATATATAGTATATATATATATATATATATAAATATATATATATATATTATATATATTATACTATGATAGCGATCATTAATTACCTCTCCCAGTAAGAGATGCGCCACCGCAGCTCGTGTCAGTGGGCGCAACTCCGACTTCCATTGGGATGGTTCTAGACTCTGCATCGATACGAACTACATGATTCGCGCCATCAGCTCATCCCCATGTGCAGGCATCCGGTGTCTTCTTAATGAATCCTCCACTGTGTCTCTCCATCTCTTCCGCTGTCTTCCTCTCGGCCTCATTCCCTCCGGTCTCCACCTCCATCTTCCTACTAGCATAACTCTCTCTCCTGCATCTCTTACTGACATGGTGTCTCGCCGCATCCAAATCTCAGTAACCTTGCTGCCTCCACTATTATTCATGCACTGGGTGTCTTCACACTTGCACGCTCTCCCCTGTCGCTCGTATTCCTCGCTGTCATACCTGTCTTCTCCCTTCGTCTTTCCAATACACCGTCCCTCACGACATTCATCTTCCGCTGTTCGTGAATTCTACACTCCTCTCTCCCTGTCTCATGCTCCAATGTCTCTGCCCATAAAACAGGTACTTGGTTGTCGAACACTCCCTCGTATAGTTGCTGAACTCTTCACCGCCTTTGGTTGATTTATTATATATTACAAGATGGGTATACTGTCATTACCAAGTTCCTGCTATACTGCTCAAGCCATACTTCGTAATTTCCCTTGCAATCCCCCTTCTCTTCCAAATGTGCTCTAGGTACTTATATTCTGTACACTATTGTGTAATCTCTTCTACCGTCACAAACTCACACATTAATCCTAGCGTCCCTCCTCCGTACGTACTATCATTAATGGGGTAGGTTTTCTTCATCATTCATCAGATTTAATCACAAGCTTCGTCTGCAATTTTTCTTGCCGAACTCATTGCACTAGTAGTGCCTGCAACTCTCTTCGCCATCTCCACTGCGCAACAACGCCTAATATCATCTGCGTATACCATGATGTCTCCGTCATGCTCCCTTCTAACTCCTCGCTTTACACGTCGTATTACTAGTGTACCAAATACGGCTAATAAGCGATATCGGATCGTACGAACAACAGCTACCGGTGTACTTGTCGCCTTAACTCACAGTTGTTAACCATCAAACCACATTCCTCGTTTTATATCAAGGTGTGTCGTGCACCTTACTTAGCTATTCACCACTATGTACACTTTGTCTACTAGATCCGTACTTTTATCAGTCTATTTTCACTTCATAATCGCTTCTCTCTAGACTTCTCGCTATATGCGTGCTCTCTGGGTACAGAATCAAATGCCTTCTTCAAAATCTATGAGGGCCGATATTGCTTCTTGTTGATTGCCCATGTCTTTTTTCCTGTATCATCTCAAATGCGAACATTAAAGTCCTGTAGTGCTTCTGCCACGTCTATACCCATACTGCTCTTCACCCTAATCTCGGCTCTAATTTTTGATGCTAATTTTCTTTCTAATATTCTTTCATATAACTTCGCCATATGATCCATTAGCGAGATTCCTCTATAATTTTTTACAATCTCCTGCGTCCCCTTACCTTTATAAATGGGAACTATTATTGACCTCCCACCTTCGGCACTCTAGCTCTCCCCCAACACCTGTTCAGAAATCTTAGCATCAAGGCTTTCAGCTCCTCTCTGCCTTCAGGCAATTCTATAATGTATCCTCATCCTGACCAAGGAGTGTCTTTCCGTTCTGTCATTGTGCCCTAAACGGCATCACACAAACTCTACTTTCCCACTTCCTCTATTCGTTCTGCCCCTCCTCCTCTCTCTCCCCTTCCCTCTTCCGGCCTGCCCTGCCACAGTTCAGCAACTCATCAAAGTTACTCTATCCCACCTTTTGTTTTTGTAGCGGAGCTACCGAATGTTCAAGATTTCTATACTTATGAGATATTTACATACTCTCCTCTTTCGCCTCCTCTATAGTCTTGCCATCTAAAAATCTTCTTTCCTTGCCTGCTTCTTAATCATCCATTGCATCAGCTCCTTTGCCAGCTTCTCAGCCCACCTAACTCCTTTGCCCCTCCTCTTCACTCTCTCCGCTTCATTTCTTGCTTCCACGTACACGGCTCTAGATTGTGCACTTCTGTTTTTAAGCCATCTTCTCAATGCCACCATTTTTTGTCTCACAGCATTCTTTACCTGTCATTCCACCAAGGTGTATGCTTCTTTCTCACTCCTCCCATCCATTTAATGCCTAGGGTTTCCCTAGCTGTTTCCTTCACAACACTTCCTATGTGCTCCATTGTTTCATCACCGTTCATCTCCAGTAATTTTTCGGTTTCTTTACCAACATAATTCTCTCTTATCTTGAATCTTTCCAGGAGTCTACTCTTTATTGTAGCTCCACTTCCTCCTTTACTGGTACTTTCTCCGTTTGTATCTTTAGATCAGCTATTAACAGCCTATGATCTGAATCCATTGACACACCCGGAATCACCTTTACATCTTCTACTATTATTCTATCCGATACTATAAAGTAATCTATTATCGATCTTTGGTCAAACATTCCTGTCCTATTATTCCACCTATATCTCGTATATCTATGTGAATCTTTTTTCTGATAGAAACCGTTCATTATCTTCAGATTTCTCCTCATGCAAAAGTCTATCAACGTTTCACCCTCTGTGTTTCTAAATTCTTCCCCAAACGGTCCCAACATTCTTTCCGCTTCATCTCTCCTCCTTCCCACTCTTGCATTGAGATCACTCATTAGTAGTATCTCCTCACCTTCCCTTCTTCCCATCTCCACCCTTTCTTCCAACGTTTCCATGAATATCCTCTTCTCTTCTTCTGGATGCCCCTGTTGCGGTGCATATACTTGATATACATGATATCTCCTTCCTTTTATCTTCAGTGTAACTTTGATTACTCTTTCGTTCACACTTTCCATCCCTTCCAAACTGTGTGATACATTGGGTCCCAATATAACTCCTACTCCATGCTTCCTCACTCCCCCCTCCACTCCTTTATACATCAGCACAAATCCACCACCCAGCTCTCTTCCCTCCTCCTCTCATCTCGCCCATCCCCATCACATCTATCCTCCTTTCTTTCATCATGTCTACTATTTCTTCCTCCTTTCCGCTGTAGGTAGCAATATTCAAAGTTCCAAATCTCAACTTAACATTTGTATTAGTCAATTTCTTATTCCACCAAAAACGTTTCCGTGGTCTATATCCTAAAGGTCGATCGTATTCCGTCGGCTGGTCCTGAGTGTTACAAAGCAATTCGTTTCAAGGCAGCGGCTTGCTAGGGCAGTCCTGCCCTGCCAGAGCTCCGTTAGTCGAATCCAGGGTGCACAACATGGACGTGGAAAGTTGGACTTTTGGCAGCCCCATAATAGATATATATATTATATATATATTATATATATATATATATATATATATATATATACAATATATATATATATATATATTATATATATATATATTATATATATATATATATATATAATATATATTAGGGTGACCGCAGTGATAGGGGGGAGAAAATTATTTCCCGAATTTTGTCAACGGGAACCCCACAAAATGATCAGTCTTTGCAGAATTTTCGATAGCCAAAGTTTGAGCACGATTGGAGCATGTTAACCCGTGCAGCTGGGCATTCAAAGTTTCAAAAAACTCGAATTTTTGCCTGGCTAGCGGCGTCTTTGGGCTGTATGTCTGAAACTTCTCATTATTTTCTCATGATTTATGTCTCAAATCATAGGCAATATTGTTCTAAGTAATTTATATTATATTCATATTTGTTGCTACTTATAGTCGAACCGAGCTATAACAGCCTTTGTTATCAAAAATCTGCGTTAATCTGGAAACGCTCAAAGAAATTCATGGTCCCCATGGTAATTAAACAAGATAACCCTGCATTAACCAGTTCTTCAAACTGGTGTCTGCGAAATTTGGGGTTTACAATTCTTGAATTTTCTGCCTCGGTCTCGGTGTCATTTAGGACTTTGTTCGCAATTTCCTATTTTTCTTCGTCTGAAATTGAGGGATCAAAGAACACGAGGGCTACCAATTCTGCGTTGAAATACCACAAATGGTTTGAGAATTTCACCAGAGCTCTCTCAGAGATATCTTTGTCAATCACTTGATAGTCCAACAAACTTCGCAAGAGGTCAAAGTCTTGCTTGGGAGCCAAGTGTGCTTTGTGGGCATTGAACCAAGCTTTGCAATACACTCTAACGAGAAAAATACAGACAGCTTCTAAGGCACGTTGTTCTTCATGACTCAGTTTGAATTGTCCGCGGAATAGAAATATCTTCAGACAATAGATGGCCTTGGCCATCCACCTGGCATGACTGATGGCACCTGGAGATTTAAATTCCACTTCCGTTCCATTCATTGCTCCTACAAACACCAATACCAATTGTAGGAGCTCCTTGTAATCGTCTCTGGGTTGTGATTCCGTGAGTTTAGTGTTACAATCCGCAGTTATGTTAGCAATTACTTCAGAAGGTAGATGTCTTTTCACAATTTCGTTGATGATACCCGAGTCATATTGTTTATTGTTGAGCTTCACCCATGCATTTTGGAATCTCTTGAATATATCGTGTTGAGGCCCAGTTGTTGATCCGAACTTACATTCGAAAACACCTCTCACCCCATGATTTCAAGAATTTGGTGGCGGCAAGCTAGGTAAAGCAGATCTCTACCCAAAGATGTTTCCAAAATTGTACAAGCCCTCTTGAGCCTTCCTGGTGTTTTGATGCAGTGGGTGTCAAACAACATTTCCGATGATAGTAATGCGGAGACAATCCCATTCCTTGAGACACTGCATAAACAGCCTGGGCTTGTTCTTCACCAGTGCTTGTGTCTGCTACAGGAACTCCAAGCAGTTGTTCATTTTCACCTTAAGAAATTACAACAGCTATTCGTTCTTTCCGCTCTGTCTTCAGAACGTCTGGTAGAAGTTTTCCGTCCCAATGAACTACAACAGCTTCCTTTTCTGGTATATAAATTCGTTCCAAGATCTTCTCAGTGTATTTTCTCCTGGAATACTTTCGCCTTCTCATGGCATTGGTGGTTTTTGAACCACTTTCGAATCCTCAGGATTCTCCCCAAGTGCTTCTATGGTAGCTATGAGTATTCGTGTGGCATTTCTGTCAGATACCTTACACCGATCCAACAGCAGAGATAGTTTCATGGTTAAAATTTCCCTAACGCCACGCTTCATCCTTTTGCTATTAGATGGTCCAGGAAGTTCCTCGGTTTCTTGAGAAGTACAAACGTCCATTGGCAGCACATCCTCGATAGCGAAGCGACTTGGAATCAGAGTTTTTTTATGATTTCACAAGGAATCGCGATCGTCATGGCGTGGACGAGGGAGATATTTCAAGATACCTTCAAGAAGGTTTAAATTAATTTCTCTACCCTCGAGCTGCTACGTACTTAAGATGACGCTAAGGCTATGAGCACATCCGCGCACTCGGTGCCCCGCGAACATCCAAGGACTCGAATATGCAACGAAGCTTTTCCGTACAGGACGTACAGGAAGGCAGTTGAGTTTTTCCAGCGTTTGACGAACATGTATGTCAGGTATCTTCATCGCATGTGTTTTCCTCTTCATCATCAGCCTCTATGAACAAAAGAAGAGAAAGAAAAGGACCAAATTAATTATGAAAATAAGTTACGTTGCTTATCTTGTTTTGTTGGTGCTTTTGTAAAAACTTAACAATAGAACCAGGAGACGTAAAAATACCTAGCAAAAGCAAAAATTATAATTCAAGCAAAAATAAAAGAATCTTACCTATGTCGAATAAACATTCCGCTGGAATTTGCTCGTTCATTTTCGCAAGTTCCTTTTGTAGTTTTCTTTCCTCAGCTCGAGCTAACCAGATCAACTCCAAGCATAGAGCCTGGCCGACCCTTTTCCCTTTTTCAAAAGAAACTCCTTGTCTTCTGATTTCATCATGGCCAAGGCATCTTGATGGGCGATATCAAAGATATCATCTACCTTTGAGGCGAACTCTTTGATTTTGTTCTTTGCAGCTTCTGATTGTTTATACTGGTCCTTTTGTACATTTCTCCACTCTGCGTGAAGTTTCTCTAATTTAGTAATAGCATCTTTCAACATGTGTTTTTGTAGAATCCGAGCTTTTCCCCAAGAAAACAGAACTTCTATGTATGGTAATTCTTGACTGAATCAACTTAGATTCAAATTTCACAGTACGGCGGGCAAATTGTAGAACAAAGTGGCCAAAAATTGAAGATTGGAGGGCAATTTTACAACCATTTTATGGTGTGCCCGGGATCCCACAAAGAAAATATTATCTTTGGTTCTGCTTCTTATGGCAGGGGTGGGAAGCCATTCTTTTACTATTTATTTTAATCTGGAAAAATTAATAATATACATTTCAACGAATATTGGTTTCGGAAATTAGATTTAAAATTAACAAAACAAAAGAAATAAAAAAAAGTGTCCTTAATTAAATCTAAATTTAGATAAAAATGATGGTATAATGATGATGAGGATGTTATAGCTGGGTTCGACTAGAAGTAGAAATAAATATATATAGAATATAAATTAGTTACAATAATATTGTCTTTAATTTGAGACATAAATTATGAGAAATTAATGAGGGGTTCCGGAGATAGAACCCCAAAACGTCGCTGGTCAGCCCAAAAAATGCGTTTTTTGTAACTTTGAGCGCACAGCGGCACTGGTTCACATGCTCCATTCGTGCTCAAAATTTAACTACCTTAAAATCTGGAGAGGCTAATCACTTTTGTGGGCACATTTCGATCCTATAGACACCTTTTGTCTCTTGTTAGGACCGTACATTTTTCTTAACAACTACCCTAACTGTGTTCATCTGGTTCGTCAGGAGTTTAATGAGCAAATTCACACAGTTAGTTGCATTAACCATTAAATACACAGACGGAGGTTCTAATGCTTAGGAACCGTCATTAACTGTAGGAGCTCGCGTAAACTCACTCTGTTAGTAGGTAGGAGGCACCCTAATCCATAATTAGAACAGGTGATCAAAAAAGAAATGGTATAACAATTGGTTTTGGGTGTCGAGAGAAAATAAGAATAGTAGGAAGGTGATTGATTTCTGTGAGGACAGAGGTATGTGTGTAAGTAATAATTTCTTTAAACACAAGAGTATCCATAAGTATACTAGAGTTGGTGTAGGTAGAGATGGTATCGAAGTGAAAAGTATGATTGATTTTGTGTTGGTGAAGAAGGAGAAGTTGAAGTATGTGTTGGATGTTAAATCAGTGAGGGGTTTAGGAATGGGATTATCGGATCATTATGTTGTTTTATGTAAAATTAAGTTAGTGGGGTCTTGGATGGAGAGGAAGGTAATAAGGAAGGAAGTGGTTAGAATTAAAAGTGAGAAGTTAAGTGAACAAGGTAACAAGGAGAAGTATTTAAGAGCGCTCGCAAGTTAATCAGTTGAGTGTGGACAAGTTGAAACTGAGCAAATCTGGGAGAAAATGAAGAGAGCAGTTGTTAGCAGTGCAAAAGAAGTATGTGGATGTGCTAAAGTAGGAAATAAGAATGTTAACAGTGAGTGGTGGAATGAAGCGGTTAAAAGTAAAAAAGAAGTGTGGTTGAATGTACTAAAAGTAAATGATGAAGTTTTCAAAAGAAAGATGTTTCGAATTATATAAGGAGAAAAAAAAAGAAATACTAAAAGGTGCATACGTAGGAGGAAAAAAAAAAGAGGTAATTTAACAATTTTGAAGGAGGATGAATGGGGACTTAGAAGGAAATAGGAAGCTCTTCTGGAAGGAAACGCGAAAGGTTAAGAATGAGAATAAAAGGAATCTGCTTAGAATAATAAATAGGGTTGGTGCTTTTGTAACTGATGAAATGGATGTATGAGGAGTGTGGAAGGAACACTTCGAAAATCTCTATAGCATTGGCAGTAATGAAGATGTGATAGTGAATGTGTGTGGGTTTAATGGTGCAAGAAGGAATAGGTATTTTTGGGATGAGGTCATTAGGAAGGAGTAGGTAATGGGGTAGAGTGAGAAGTTGAAGAATGATAAAAAAGGCAGGAAAAAAAAAAAAAATTAAAGAAAAGATGAAATTACTGTGAAATGAATCAAGAACGAGGCGAGATGGTGATTGATTGGATTTGAAAGTTGTGTAACAAAGCGTTTATGGAAGGGATTGTTCCGAGTGATTGGAGGAGAGCAGTAATAGTGCCCTTATATAAGGGTAAGGGAGATAAGACTAACTGTAGAAATTATAGGGGAATTAGTTTATTGAGTGTTGTAGGGAAGATATATGCTAGTATTGTGGTGGAGAGTGAGTCGAGTGACTGAAAGGACCACTGATTGGTGAAGTACAAGGTGCGTTAAGGAGTGGTAGAGGATGTGTGGATCAAATCTTTACATTGAAACAAATAATTGAGAAAATGAGGGAGAAGAAGAAGAAATTGTATTTAGGTTTTATGGATTTAAACAGGCGTATGATAGGATTAATAGGGAAGCTCTATGGCAGGTGCTAGTGATATATGGTGTTGGTGGTAGGCAGACACAAAAGTATGTATGACGCTGGTAAAGCGTATGTAAGAATAAACTTTTGTCAATATTGATTGATTTTATATTAATAGCGGAGTGAGGTAGGTATGTGTTGTCTCTTTGGTTATTAAATTTGTATTTGAATGGAGTTATGAAAGAATTAGAGGTGGAGTGGCCGGAGATGGTGTTAGAATGATGAAGAATGAAAGAGAGTGGAGGGTACCCTACCTATTATATGCTAATGATTTGGTTTTGTGTGGTGAATCTGAAGAGTTTGAGAGGATTGGTAAAGAGATTTTTCAGGGTGTGTAAAAGGAGGGGTTTGAAAGTAAACGTAGATAAGAGTAAGGTTATAGTTGTGAGTGAAGACAGTCCTCGGTGTTAAGTTATGTTAGATGGTGAGCAGCTTTGGAACAAGTGTCTGAGTTTAATATATTTAGGATATATGTTGGATGAAAAGGGAACGCATGATGCAGAGTGTATTATTAAAGTTGTGAATTTCAGTAAGTTGGCTGGTGCAATTAAATCGTTGTTGGATGTGAAAGGAGTGCTTTAGGGTCTTACATGAAGGTATGTTGTTACCAGTGTTAATGCATAGTAGTGAGACTATGGCCAGGAATAAGAGGTATAGGTCTAAAGTACAATGTGTTTAGATGAACAGTCTTAGGGGCGTGTTAGGTGTGAAAAGAATTGATAAAATGAGGAATGAACGTATCAGAGAGTTGTGTTGTGTAAAGAAAGGATAAATAAGAGAATAAATGAAATTACTTTGAGATGGTTTGATCATGTGGAAAGGATGGATGGTTAGTGGTGAGTGCTTTGGGAATCGACCGGCTGGGAGACCGAAGGAAAATTGGATTGAGTCGGTAAAGGAATGCCTAGAGGAGAGAAATGTGTGAGTTTGGCAGAGGCGAGAAGAAAGGTGCAAAATAGGAGTGAATTTCGGGGTTTTGTTAGGGGCATGTTTGTGGCCCACCTGGGCCAAGGTATGAACTCCACACTGACGAATACCATAGTGAGGGTCCGTCGCGGTCCCGTGAAGCTCCTAGGGTGGATTTTCCTCCCTGCGACGAGTTCTCACTAGTGGGTATAAAGGGGGCAGTAAGGCTGGGCTTTCTTTTCAACTTGTCATGTTCTTCTACTACTTTTATGTTTCCGGTGCATGGTACGCGCAGCTTACCCCCAGTCTTGGGAAAAGAAGGTGAATAATATATATATATATATATATATATATATATATATATATATAAATATATATAATATATATAATAATATATATAATAATATATATATATATATATATATATATATTATAATATATAAGTTATATATATATATATATTATATATATATATACCCGTATATAGTATATACTATATATCTATATATATACATAATATATATATATATATATAAATATATATATATATATATATACAATATATATATATATATATATTATATATTTATTTATAATATATATATAATATAATATATATATATATATATATAATATATATATATATATATAATATATATCATATATATAATATATATATATATATATAGATCTCAGTGTGGTGATCCTTCTCAACTAATTGAAACTTTCCGAGTGTTGGATGCATGTGGGGTAGTAAGTCTCTTGTACGGTCTCCTCCTTCATCAGGGTGGCCGGTCTGCCACACCTCCTGCTGCATTCCTTCTTTCAGCTTCAACTTTAGCTATTTCAGCGGCAGCAACCACTCTGCTTTACCGTTTAGCAGAATTAGATCTTCAAATGTTTCAGGTTTGTGCTCATGAACGACAAACTACATTATACATAAAAAAAAAAAAAAAAAAAAAAAAATGAACTAACACTCATTAATGTTTTTTTTTTATAGTTTTTAATAGCCAACAATTTATGTTGATATATATTAATTATTTTATTATAAATTATTTGTCTTTATATTCATTTGAAATGAAGTTAATTAAAAATATAATATACTTTGCAGACCATTCTAGGAAGTGAAGGTATCTCATTGGAATTCAGACATATAGCTAGTTTTCTAATATGGTATTGCACACATTGGCCTTGCGAAGAAATTTTACACAACGTCATTGCTCTCGTTGGATTTTTTGCTATTAACAATAAGGAAAATCAGTGTATAATTCAAAGTGGGGAGACTCCTTCTTTCTCTAGCTCTCATCTAGCAGCAGCTTTGCAGCTTACCATGGCAGTACTTTAGTGAACCCCACCTTACAGATTTTCTATTTCCTACACTTCTTGCTTGTTGCTTAAATAATCACGATAATCTTAATATTTTGCAACAAGAGATGAGTTTCCAAATATTAGAAGATTATTTGAAGAACTACAAGACTTCTAAAAGAAAAATTATGCAAATTTTATATTCTCTGTACGCTATCTAACCAGTTATGAATAAATGTTTTGATTTCCATGAAATTTTATTTACGTATTTAAAATTACAACTCGTTATGTATAGTTATGTATATATCATCTCTTCTTTATATATTTATTACTATTCATTTTTTATATATATATATATTATATATAATATTATATTTATATTATATGTACTTTTACTCTTTATTCCTATCTGTTGGTTTATCTATGTTTTTCTTATTATATAGCGTCTACTAGTATATCATATTAGAGTATTTAATTGGGGTATATATATATATTATTCATTTATATAAATTATATACTATTTTGAAGGTCTTTTCCTTAGCTTTTCTTTCCTTCATTCTTCGTTCCTTATTTTTCCAAGACTGGGAGTAAGATTAGCATTGAACATTAGGTCATTGGAAATTTAGCCAACATGCCATAGCAAGAATATGACAAATAAGTTCGAAAAGAAAGCCCAGCCTTGCGGCCCCCTTCGTACCTTAATTAGTAAGAACTCGTCGCTATCAGAAAATCCACCCTAAGAGCTGTCACGGACCGGTGACGGATCTCAAACCTATGGTAAATGCGTCAAGTGTAGGGTTTCATCCCCTGGACCAGGTGGCCACATAACCATACCTCCTTACAGACACTCCGCCATTCTCTCCAGCCATGCACCCTTTTCTTCTCGCCTCTGCCAACACATTTCTCTCCTGCAAAACATTTCCTTTACGGACTCAATCCACTTTTTCTTCGGTCTCCCGTCCGTCTTCGGTTTCCCAACACACTCACTCATCTATACATCGCGCTAACCAAGCGAACTATCATTCATTCCCCTTTCCAACATGACGCAAACCATCTCACATACTTTCATTTATTCTCGTCATTTATCCCTTTTCTTCACACAGCACAACTCTCTAATACGTTTCATTCCATCATTTTATCAATTCTTCTCACACTCTAATGTTATGCCTTAAATATTGTCCATCTGAAAACATTGAACTTAGATCTATACATCTTATTCAGAGCCATAGTCTCAGCTAAACTAAAGTATCAATACACAGGTAACAACATATCGTCATGCAAGACCCAAGCGCCGCACTCCAGACTTAGTCCTTTTACATTCAACGACGATTTAATTGCACCAAGACCTTCCTGCCATTCCAATCAACTTTCGCTACTACACTCTGCATATCAATCGTTCCCTTTACTCATCCAACACATATCCCTAAATATTTAAACTCAAATCCTTGTTCCAAATGCTCTCCATCCAGCCCTCTAAACATAACTGTTCACAACTGAGGCTATCCTCACTCACAACCATAACTTTATCTCTTATCTTTACGTTTACTTTCAAATCGCTCCTGTTTATACACAACTCTGCAGAATCTCTGAGCTGACCATCTTCCTGCGGACTACTCTCCTTCAAGATTCCGCCACAATGTATCCAAAATCATCCGCCAATATAATAGGTAGGGTACCGGCTCCACTCTATTTCCATTTTCTCCATCATTCTAGGACACCATTTCCTGCACACAACCTAGATATTTAATATTATATTACCTCTAATTACTTTCATAATTCCCACATACATATATAAATGTTGAATTATCCAAGGAGACATAACACAAACCACTGTACTCAACTTACCGCTTAAATACTAATTACACTATACACTTGAACTATCCATTTAATTCTTACACTACGCCTCAACTATCTCTACATACAGTACTTTATATGATTCTCATTCAGATAAGCATCTACCCCAACCGACACTCTTATAATATGCACTAACACCGTGCCTTATAGATCCTTCCTATTAACCTATCATAGTGCGCCATGTTGCATAATCCAATAAAACAGCTAAAATTTACAATTTATTCTTCATTATCTCCCTCATATTTTGTCGTCTATATTTGTTATTTTAATGTATGGATATTGTTTGAGCACATTGCTGACATGAATTGAATTCAGGATATACAATTTTTACTAATCGTACTCATTATAAATTCGCATTATCTCTTTTAGAGTTCTTTTACTTATACATTCATTATCAGTTATTCTATTCAGTATCACTTACTATGTACTGACAAATTCATACATTATATTCTAGATTACATAATTATTCTTACATTTATTTATTTAAATTTAAATTTAAATTTAAATTAAATTTAGAACTATAAGCATATATATGATTTTCATTTCCCTATCAGTATTCTACTACATAAACATATAAATTTTCCACACCTATAATTTCATAACTAGATTTATCCACACTTATCTCCGACTTTACGCTCTTATATAAGAGAGTACTATTACTTGCTACTACACTCTACCAACTAAATTGCCCTTGGAACTATAAAGATATACCATTCATCGCATAAATACCGCTTTATAATTAACATCAATAGCATTCTCAAATCCAATTTGTCAATGCACCATACTATCGACTTCTGCGGTATCTTATAGAATACACGTTTCAACTGCAGTAATATTGCATACTATATTATGCCTGCAAGATTTACCATTCTTCAATGTTTCTCACATTCATATAAGACCATTTCACCATCCATGCCGTTGCTAATATTAACTATCAATTCCCCATAATAAATAATCGACTATTAGTTCTTGCATCATCAAACCGCATCAGCCACTATTACTATCATTATCTCTTTTCATTTACTTATGATGCCATTATATATATTATACTTATAGTACAGAATTAATTCGAGAAGTGTTCTTTGAAACATCGTTACCTCATCATCGCATTTCATCAGTTATCAGCACAGCATCTCTATTATCATATATTCTGAATGTCAGGTTCACCTATTTATTAATTTCTCTTCTGAACCTTTCTTGCACGACTTACCTTGCATAAGAGCTTCCTATCCCCTATTAAAGATCCCTCATCATGCATCAAATATTCTCCAAACTGATTCATTTACCTTCTCTTTCTCCTACGTATGGTCCCTTTTAGTATTTCTTTTATTCTCCTTTATATATTATTACAATATTATTTCCAATAGCAATTCCACTACTCCTTTTTCCCACCACTCCCCTTATTATTTTGATACTATTCATACATTATTAGCTTTAGAATACATTAAGTATTCCACTCTTCCATTTTACTTTTAACATCAGGCTTTGCATACTACCATTATTATAGTCATTCATATCCATTATCACTACTCACTTGTTATACATCTTACTTTCCTAACATTTAGTGACCCATTTCCACATAACTATTGTCTTATTGTCACTAGCCTTATACTAATTTGCGTTCCTTCATTTGCTATTCCGAAGCAGATATTTGTTCAGTTTACAACTAATGTTTCATCAATCACTGATTTTAGCTTTTGCGAGCATTAGCTTTAATTATAACTTTTATCGCTTAATATAACCTTTATATCCACCTGTTCACTTAACATTCTACATACTGGATTAGTTTTCAACATTCTAATATATAATATAATTATTTATTTATATAATGTATATTAATTATATTATATTTAATATATATAATATTATAATTATTTATAATTAATATTAATAATATTAATAATTAATAATTATATTATATTATAATTATATATTATATATTTTTAGATAATTTATTATATATATAATATTATATTTAAATATATTATTATATATAATTTATATAATAATATATTTATATATAATCTAATATATATTAATAATATATATTTATATATAATGTAATATATTATATAATACATTATATATAATATATATATTATAATTATAATAATTATTTATATTATTATATATTACTATAATAATATACATATATAATACATATACTATATATATATTATAATAATTAGTTATTATTATTATTATTTTTAATATACTATATATATGATATATTAATTATCTTATTTTATACGCTGGGAATATATATATATATAATATACAATGGGCGTGGGCGTCAGGGGTGGAGTTACAATGCTGCCCCCCCTAGAAGTGTTTACTCTTATACAGTCTACCTACTGCGAATTTTTTTTGATCTTATATATATACTATAACTATACTATTTATATTAATATATATATATCTATATATATCTTATAAATATATACATTTGTATTATAGGAATATAAATATATTCATACACTCAAATATTGCGAGTATTCAAATTGGCGAAAGGAGAGTTGCAATCGTCGTTTTCTCACATTTCTCTTGGCGATACGAGAGGTCTTCTCACCCATTTTATATGCTCTTTTAATTTGTAGATAAGAACTGTGTTGTTATTACTATCTATGTACTATTTTTAAGTTGATATGTAGATATAGAATTCTACCCGAAAAAAAGTTCTAAGTTTTCAACGGATTTTTCATTCTTAAAAAAAAAAAAAAAAAGAAATAAAATAAGAAAAAAATAAAAAAAATAAAAAACATGAATAGTACTTGTTAAAGTACCTAAAGTAAGACATTGAAATTATCACTTCCATTGATTTCGCTACTGTTCTATAATTCAACAACCGCGCTCGGAGTGTAATTAAATTATAGTTCAATTTTGGCATCCAGTATCATTTGGGATATTGGGAGATGGTCCTTGGCTAGCGTACGTTTTTACTTTTTAAATCATTAAAAAGGAATATTTAAATAATTGGTGTATTTACTTTTCTTAAAGTAGCGAATTTTGTAACACATTGATCTTACTTGTCATACGAGGTTAGCTTCTTTAAAAAATTTATGATTTTCATGTACAACACAGAAATGAATGGTTTTCAACATAGTTTTGCTATACTTTTAATTTTTTCTGTAACATCTTTGAATGCTAGTAAAAATTATTAGCCTATAACCATTTGTGACAGAGATTTACAGTAGCTATACTACTATATATATATATATATATATATATATAATATATATATAGTTATATATATATATATATATATATATATATAATAGTAATATAATATATATATATAATATATAATATATCGTTTCTTATATTTTTATTTATATATTTAACTACTATATATAATTATTTCTTTTCTATTTTATATATTATATTTTTTTATAATGGATTTATATAGTATATAGATTATATAAGAGTACTCATATGTATATATATTGAAATATATATATATAATATATTATATTTAGATATATATATATATCATTATTTATATATAATAGTATATGATTATACTAATAATTATGGCTTATAATATTGAGTTTGCAGTGAGAATTTTTGAATAAGGAAGAACTACAGAATATTAATTATGGAAATAGGTAGCTTGTGTGACAACGAAGAGTAATACCAATAAGTCATATTCTAGACTAAGCACGTCATAGAGGCAATTTCCCATCCATATCTTCGCATAATGAAGTTAACCTGCACATCCACAGAGCCCAGCACAGCTCGGCGCACGTGCAAGTTATTTGGTGTCCAGATTTCGGAGGGCTATCGTTTTAGTAGATTGTACAGTCCCGAAAAATGACATTGGTAGATACGTGGACATTCATCTATGATTTTCGACTGAGAAAAGAAACAGTTACTGAAGAGTGTTGGAATTCCAACCTAACCTATTAATTTAGTTTTATTGGAAGATGTTACACCGCTACACTTAAAGAGGAAATTCAATTATGAATGGTTCGTAATGACTATTCATCACTCATTGGCTGACAATACCTGCGGCACCTATAAGGGATCAATTTTGCAAGTTTTGATATTTTATTTCTAAGCCAAATTAAAATGTTCGGTTCAGAGAGATCCTAGGCTCCTTTAATAATTAAGATTACCTTTTTCCAATAAATATAATATTTAGTAATGTTCATTTTATATTTTTATTATAGACGTTTGGTTAAGGAGACATACAAACCATGAGAGTTTCATAATAACTGCTGTGAAGTTCTGCAATAGATCTGTTCCCTCAGTGACGTGCGTTAGAACCATCCAAATTAACGCAGCATTCTGAGAAATAAAATATTATTCCATCTCATAATTTTCATGTGTGTCATATTTCTGGTTGACGCGCATATAATTATAGCCGTTTCGGGTAATGCATATTCGCATGAGGGGTAAGTGTTGCAAGATTTGTGCTGCTAGCAGAATAGAATGCCAGGAAGATCAGACATATGAAAACCTATAATTTAAGAAAAGGGGAAGAAAATGAACTACAATTATACACTTAATCAGTTCAGATTCAGAATTGAGATATTTCTGCTACTGTGTACTAACTAATAAAGGAATGAGTGTCGACGTATAGCTTTACTAGGCAGTATGAAACGCGCTGATTAAAATTTTGTAAGAATAGAGGACTAATTATTCATAGGTTATGCGCTATTTCGTCAAAAGAGTCCGATGATATCAAAGAGGAATTTAATTGGCTTTGTAGAACTGAAAGGGCTTGACGCGCAAAAACCATTGCGAAAGCATTGACGATTTTGTCACGTAGACCTTCAGAGACTTGAATTCCACCGAGTAATCGTGGGCTTGGGTTTCGTTTGCTGTTTTCTACGATGCCATGGCTAAAAGAAAGGAGGTTAGTCCAATACAATAATTGGCAGAAAAAGTATAAAAATAGTGACATATGTTCTTTCATTGCTCTTCCACATACAAAATCTAGTAGTTAGAAATTATTTGAACAGCAATATAGATTACGCGTTTAATATTAGTGGGTAACTTAAGGTACATTATTAACGTTTTTTTAGTCAGAGTCGGTCTGAAGAAGGAAATTAATGTCAACACATTCCACAAGCTATGTCATTGTACAATGTGTCTGATATGATTCACAGCAAGTGCACTTAGAGTATTGTACAAGGAAGCACTTTGTACGAAGATGCAAAGCATTAGAAATCTTTATTCAATGAAGAGAAATAACCGCTAACTAATGAAAAGTCGCTTTTCAGTTGCATTCAGCGCCAAGTGGCAAGTCGTTATTCATCATTGAGCTATGTATATTTGAATCGCGAGTAACTTTACGGCGATGTTTAAAGCCAGTTGTAATGCTCTCTCAGCAATCCAAGACGCTTGGATTAATCGTACAAAAGCATACGCTGGAGCTATTCAACATAGTGTGTGGAATTGGTTTTGGAGCCATCGTAAAAGATGAAGAAAAAATCACGATAAATGAAGTTTAAAAAGAAGCTAATCAAATCGGCCGGATAACAACTGGGATTCTTTGATCCTGAATAAACACACGTAATTTTTGGTAGGCAGGAAAGCAACCATCTCGCAACTTAAAATTCCTACGGATTTAACTGGAGAAGTCTTAATAACTCCTTATCTGGATTCTATAAGCCTGCGTTCTTTGGAATTATCGAGTTTTCTACTCTACACGCTGCTTTGCATTTGACATATCTACACGCCTTTCCACATAGCTACTCATAAACAGATCGATGAGTTAAGGAAAATTGACTTCCTTCATTTTTTATAAGTTTATTACCACGGCTTGTAGAAGGGCGATAGAGGAAGAGCTAGAACTTTGGTAGCAAAATTTGGTAAGGACAAGAAACTGTAAGTAGTAGGAAGAGTTCACTGAATATCCGTTTAATTCGGATACCCTTTAAAGGAGTTAACTGAATCCGGTTAATTTGGATATCGTTAGAAGACGTAACTGAATACAAGTTAAAGCTATGTTTTGAGCAGCCACCAGTAACAGTAGACACTTTCAGTTACTACTGCGAAAAGGATGCAGACTTGGCTGGCGAAGTACTATGGAAGACGAAACAGATTTAAGGACTGGCTATGATGTAACTGATAGCACAAAATTTTTAGTGTTTGACAATTAATAATTATTTATTCAAACATGATAGTTGATAAATATATCACGTTGAATACGCCAAGGAAAATTAACACCGGCGACGACAACCCGATTTTGCACACTGCTGCTATATTGTTGAATTTTCCACCAAATCATTGCATATTGTATGTTGATATCTATTGTTTTAATAAAATAATTTTTTTTTAAATATTAATCATTAATTATCCATATCAATATTTCTATTATTTATGTCTTCTTTCTTAGGAAATCACCACTTGCAACAAATTGGATTCATTAATAATTTGTTTATAAAAATACACTTTGTATATTTTGATGTGAATAACATTCGTATAATTACGAATATATAAGGACGGCGGAAACGCCATAATTGGTTTAAGTTCATAACGTTGGGCAAATATGCACTTATCAAAAACTTACTCATGTCAATGTTTTTGTTTGTTAATTAATTTCATAGGGCCCGCGCAATTTTGGACTTAAGGAAGATATTAACAATAATTCGTTTAAGCGCACTAAGACGTGCCTTATTAATAACCGCTCCTATATTAAACCTTTGTAAATAATTAAATCACTAAATAAAAACTGATACGAAATATCTTTCAATTAATGCACTTTGAAATAAAAAATAAGTAAAGAAAATAATATAAAAAATTAAAAGCTTAAGTGAAAGAAAATATTAAATTTTCGTTGGAAATGGTCTTGACCCCAGTACTAAGCTTCTTCGCACGTTGGTGATTGTCCGCAGAGTGACTTTTACGAATTAATAATAAAGAAAATAAAAATATAAATTACCAGTTATTTTTTATTTACTATATAATAAAAAAATTAAAAAAGTAAATTTCAAGTAAAAATTAATAACTTTGGAAAAATAAGCCAGTATAGGCCTAGGCTAACTGACACGCACGTAAAATGCGTTACAATAAAAAATAAAAAGACTATAGTTTTTAGTGCATTCATAAATATCATTAACAAATGAAAAAATCTACAGTATATAAAAGTGTAATAAACATAATAATAAAAAGAGGAAAAAAGTTTTTAAGTTAAAACTAGGCCTAAGTACTTAGTTTAAAGGCTTTAGCGCTACTGAATTATCTGTCCTCTCTTAGGGCCAATATAAGTAAGCTACAACTATTATTATGGCAACAGGACCTATTTTTTATTAAATAAAATGGTTTAAAAAAAAAAAAAAAAAATTATTTTTATTTTTTTTTTGAAACAAAATTTTAACAAAAATTAGTTAATTACTTTGTTAGTTAAGTGAGTTCAAGTGGCTTTTACTACAAAAATAATAATATAAATCACTGTAAATAAGAAATTTTTTTTAAGTTAATGGACAATTATGACTGTATAAAAAAAAAAAAAAAAAATTTGTAGAATTACAACAATGAACTATGCGACTAAAAAAGTGCTCAAAATTATAAAAATAATCTCAGCAGTGCTGGAATTTCTATAGCATCATTTAGATGAAATATTGATAAATGATGGATTCAAAATGAAAATCTAAATAGAAATGACGGTCACAACTCTAATAACTTATCGGTTGAGAGTGATCGTTCTCGCACCCCATCACCCGAACCACATCGAAGAACTAGGAAAGTACTCTCTGTGCAGGATATTCCTCGGTTTGAAACAAGGGATGTGGGAAAGTGGTTAAATAGAAAGAATTGTCTTTTTCCATATTTTGACTGGTAATTTCGAAAAAGTTCAACTTCTCGGTCCTCTTTTACCTTCGGCTATAACTTCAAGAATAAGCTAATCACTATAACGACCAAACAATATGAAGAATTGTTTTTTCTCATATGCTGACTGCTGTAATTACTGCCATCGGATTTATGAAGACAGCTGTAAGTTATTTATGCACTTGCTTAAACCTGGTGAAAAAGCCCTACAGCCTATAAAAAATAGAAATTAAAGCATCATGTAGGAATCCGCCGCAGTTATAAAAATGGCCTTCTACATCAATGAAACCTTATGAAAGCAGCATGTTTCTTCGTGTTCCTAGCCTGAGGATCTGTACAGTTATTAATGGTATTGAAAGGGGATGCGGATATTCATAAATTGGCCGAAGCGGCTGACGTGTTCATGGAATCGCAAACGTCATAAATCAAAATCCTATCCAGATTATTCGGTTAATGCTGTGACTCCATTCATTCCTACCAGGGCAAGTGATCCCCAACCTAGGAAAGAGAAGACCACATTTCACGTAATGATTTGGCTAAAATAAACAATTGACTAAGTGAGTTTTTCATATGACATAGGACTGTCACATAATCAAGTAAATTCAACATAAAAAAGAAGATAGAAAATAATAATTGTTGACACATAGGTCGTTTTAATGTCTGGGAGAGAGGTCGTTCTTCCCGCCGTCGATCACCTTCTGGATTTAGAAAAGATGGACCCTTTGCTAATGCCATTTTCACATTCCGTGAAAATGGCTCCTAGAGTGTCAAGCAGGCACTTGAAAATGGCTCATTTGTTGGCACAAGCGCCACCACAAAACAATGCTGGACCTAATTCCCTACCTTCGCAGGGAAACTAAGTATAGGGGTGGAGATAAGCCCCTGTACAAAGAAAGTGCGTTTTAATTCCAGTGGTAACTCGTAAAATTTGTAAGTACAAAACAGTAGTTTTAACAATAATACGAAAGTCCTTAGGGCAGGAAAGCTACAGCGCCCAACCAATTCTGAATAACTAATTACAGACATTGGCAGTAGAAAATCTTATACAATTTTGCAATGCCTAATAGAATAATATCCAGGTTCATGTTTCATTCAAGTGAAATGCTAGCTATGCGTAAAACAATCTGCTTTTATGCCGAGAGAGCTGCTCAGTTGAAGTGAAAATGAATCGTGTATAGGGAAAATTTGATTTCCTCCGATATTAGTGTTAAGGGTAAGGATATGCATTATCAGGTAGCGAACAGTCAGTTATAGGGCTGGAATCTTTAGTTCCAAGCCAAAATACTGCGATGGGGGTTGAAAATGCAGATTCTTGGCCATGGTTTTGTCATGTGGCTCTCCCAAAGTTTTAAATGTAAACGAATGTAAAATTTTGCAAAATTAATTGTCTCGCTTCGTATATATGACGCTAATTCAAAGCAATTATTCCTTGTTAGATACAGGGAGTTTCATTTTCTATTTTAAAGGCTTCAGCAGAACAAAGAAAAAGAATCCTATTGGCTTCTTATAGGCTGCTATGGAAGTCAAGATTAACAACTTTTACTCGAATTGTACTAACTAAAAAATTAAATTTCCCTGCTTAAGCGGATTAGCGAAGCCATAATTTTTTTATTGCTGATGTAATTGAAAATATTTTAGGGATAGATTTTTTACCTAAATATAAATTAACTCTATGATTTAGCTCAATATTATAATACTGATAAGCCTACAACTGGTTATCATGTCGAAGTCATTCAAGGAATGATTTCTGATAGCACCTACCCATACACAAATGAATTTTAATTATATAAATTTAATGCTTTCCTCTAAACACTTCTTCCGCGCCTCGCGCTCTCATACTGTTCTCTATTAGGCTGAATATAAAATCGCTTCGTTTTGATGATTTATATAAATTTTAGAAATGTTAAATGGCAAAGCAATAATAACTTACTAAATCAATATATCGCCTGGGGGTAGCTATCAGGACAATTGCCTCCTGACAGTGTAATATAATACGAAATGAAATCACAGTATCGAATCAAAAGTGATATTAATCAAAGAAGTGATCTTTATAATACACAGCTGAAATAGGCTTTACACAAATTTCCTCTTCAAATCCCGCTGAGAACATTCCTTAAATGTATTAATTTTATCAATTTAAGTTACGGATTCCGCCCAATAAACATTAAAACGTCGCAGCAAATCTCTAACTGTTTATATGATACAGCTAGAAGAACCGAGCATCAGGCACGGTTCGGTAATGCTGGGGTACTTTCTCCCTCGCCCACTTCACAGCTTGGGGATTTCCGATTTCGGTACTTTCTAAACCTAGTTCGGTCGCGAGTCCGAATATAGCCGATTGAGATTACATCTACTCTT
>JABUQX010099674.1:0-5000 GCA_015478945.1 Trachelipus rathkii
TTCATATATATATATATATATATATATATATATATATATATATATATAATCAAATCAGATCAAAATCAAAATCCATTTTTTTGAGTGGTATCGGTATCGGAATCGGCATCGGCTGGAAATTTGGAATCGTCCCATCACTAAAATATATATATATATATATATATATATATATATATATATATATATATATATATATATATATATATATATATATATATATATATATATATATATATATATATATATATATATATATATATATATATATATATATATATATATCTATATATATATATATATATATATACCTGTTACCAGAGTGCTGGACCCTTGGACCCAACTCTTTTGCACCTCACCAACCTCTTTTCCAGCCTCCACCCATTTTGAAAAAGATATATATATATATATTAATGCTTGTAAGTAATATTTCTCAAATTATGCTTAACGAAAGATTCTGAGCCCTTTCAGAGGAGAATTTCCTTCTCTTTTCGTCGTAAATGAGATCTGCACCACTGAAAGACGCTCACTAGCTACATTTGTTGAAGGGCATGCTAAGAATTCCCTGGCGACTTCTGCAAGATGTGGAAAACTTTTACAATTATCACGCCACCAAACCAGTGGATCTTTATCTGATTCCAAGCTTTTTCGCTTTTGATATTCTTCGATCAATGATAGAGTGTCTTTTGACACCTCTGAACAAGACTCTTCATCACTGCTAGAAGCCAAAAGAACGTTCATGGATTCAGCAATGATCGCTAACAGATGGTAATTGCGTGTCTGTTTCTGTGATCTTTTGCTTTTTATTGGCTGGTGATATTTCTGCCTTTAGCAGCATTTCATCACATAGGCATCCTAAATTAATTTTAACCCTCTGTGAAACACGTGGTTCAAGAAATTTGGTTTTGTATCTAGGATTTAGAAAAGTTGCTATTGCACATGCGTCATCGTTTTGCAGAGTTTGAAATCTATTATCTATCTCCAGCATGAGTGTTTCTGTCATATTTGAAAGTCCCTTACATTTTATTTAATATATATATATATATATATATATATATATATATATATATATATATATATATATATATATATATATATATATATATATATATATATATATATATATATATATATATATATTTATATATATATATGTATAATATATATATATATATATATATATATATATATATATATATATATATATATATATATATATATATATATATATATATATATATATATATATATATATATATATATATATATATATATAAAGGTAGTGCACACACGTTTCTCATAATTCATAGATGAATACTATCCGCTATCCGCAAAAAATTAATGCGGATGCGGATAGTGAAAAATCATGCGGATGCCGATGCCGATGCGGATATATATTATATATATATATATATATATATATATATATATATATATATAATATATATATATATATATATATATATATATATATATATATATATATATATATATATATATATATATATATAAATATATAAATATGCTAAATATATATATTCCTATATATATAATATATATATATATATATATATATATATATATATATATATATATATATATATATATATATATATATATATATATATATATATATATATATATATATATATATATATGAGAGAGAGAGAGAGAAAAGATTTGTAAAAAATTAGAAGAGGAAAGAATGAGTTTTATTTTGGCGAATTTACCACTGCTCCAATCCGCCGCCCCAAAAAAGGCGGATTGGTGGAGGGGTTGAGATCCTGTACATTGTCTAACGGTGAGGCTGTTGTCAATAGTTCGAATCCTGGCATTAGTAAAATTTTCTCCGTCTTATTATTGCAAATTTCGGCGCAACAGTTGCTATGCCCTTGTCGGTGTTGCTTAACTTTGTTTGGTTTCTCCTGTAACTCTGGAGCAACCCAGCAGAATGCCATGTGGCCCCAGCAGGGGTTTCAAGAACCTTTCTATATATTTAAATAAGGACCTAGTTTCATACAGTGATATCGAATTAGATGACTTGAGAATTGTTCGGAGATGTCTTCTTTTTTGGGGAGGTGGATTGGAGCAGTGGTAGAGGCTCCTATACATTGTTTAACAGCGATGATGTTGTTAATGGTTCGACTTCTAGCACGAGTGAAATTTTTCTCCGTTTTATTATTGCAAATTTCGTCGCAACAGTTGTTGGGCCCGTTTCGGCATTATTTGTCTTATTTTTTTCTTTTTTTCTTTTTTTGTTGCTCCTGTAACCCAGGAACACCCCAGCGGAATGCCATGTGACCCCAGCAGGAGTTCCAAGCACCATATATATATATATATATATATATATATATATATATATATATATATATATATATATATATATATATATATATATATATATATATATATATATATATATATATATATATATATGATAAATAACTTTCTCTCTACTTCACTTGTTATTTATCTATCATCTGTTTACGTCAGAAACTTATACTATATCTATATATATATATATATATATATATATATATATATATATATATATATATATATATATATATATATATATATATATATATAACATATATATATATATATATATATATATATATATATGTGTGGTTGGGCTCCTCTCACACTGATGCAGGCGGGGAGGAGGCCAAAACATTCAGTATTCTCAACGATCTGGAACAGTTAATTAAGGAACCTACACATATTCCAGATCGTCCTAACCAATTCTTGAATACGCTTGACTTATGTTTCACCACTACTCCTTCTCGTTATAAATACACCATTTCTCCTCCTATTGGTAACTCTGACCACAATCTTATAGCTCTTAACTATAATACTTTTTCTCCAGCAGCTCCTCCATGCCCTAAACGTAATTTCTGGCACTTTAATCGGGCTAATTGGGAGGAATTGCGTTGTTTTTTGGCTAACTACTCTTGGAATGAATCTTGCTTTGACTCGGGGGATGCCTCGGTCACCGCTGAAAAGGTGGGGGCCGTAATCACCGATGGGATGAGCAGGTTCATTCCATCTTCAACTAAATCTTTTTCTCCTCAAAATCCATGGTTCGATGGAGCTTGTTCTCGCGCCATTCAGGAGAGAGACACTGCGTATCGGGCATGGAAAAACTCTCATTCTCCTATTACTCTTACTAATTTTCATTCTGCTCGGAATCGTTGCAGGGATACTATTCGACAGGCTAAGCGCACTTTCACTAAAAGAAAGTGCGACAACCTGCTTGGTTCTCCTACTGATAAAAATTTCTGGCCCCTTGCCAAAAACATCTCTAACAACTTTTGTAAATCTGCCTTTCCTCCCCTAATTCGCTCTGACGGTTCTGTTGCTAACTCTCCTTCTGAAAAGGCCAATCTCTTCGGCCTCCTTTTTTTCATCTAATTCTACCCTGGACGATTCTGGCATCCCTCCTCCTACTCCTTCTCCTCTCAGGTTTCCCATGTCTTTACCTGTGATTACACATGATCGTGTGCATGGGATCCTGAGATCTATGAACGCCAGGAAGGCTAGTGGCCCGGATGGCATTCCTCCCCGTGTTTTGAGGGAGTGTGCTTCTGAGCTGGCGCCTGTCCTCGTTCAACTCTACTCTCTATGTCTTAATACTAATACTTTTCCTCAGTGCTGGAAGCGCGCATATGTCCAACCGATCCCGAAAAAAGGCAGCCGCTCTGATCCTTCCAACTATCGCCCTATAGCTCTCACTTGTATTCTATCTAAAATCTTTGAAACTCTTCTTAACTCTCATTTCCTGGATCATCTGGAGTCTCATTCCCTTCTTTCAGATCATCAGTATGGCTTTCGTCGTTCGAAACTGATTTATGGTCTTCTGCCCTTAGGGACCATGGGGAGTCTTGCGTGGTGGCGCTTGACATATCCAAAGCTTTTGACCGGGTTTGGCATGCCTGCTCTCGAAGCTCCCTTCCTTTGGGTTTCCTCCTTCTCTTTGCTTACTCATGTCTAGTTTTCTCTCCGATCGCTCTATATCAGCACTCGTTGATGGAGCGGCCTCTTCCTCCTTTCCTGTTAACTGTGGTGTTCCGCAAGGTTCTGTTCTATCTCCAACTTTATTCCTACTTTTCATCAACGATCTCCTCAGCTGTACTTCCAACTCTGTTCACTCTTATGCCGATGACTCAACTCTCCATTCTTCAACTCATTTCAAATCTGCTCCCTCTTTTGCATCTAGAGTTGCCTCTCGTCTTCAGCTTTCCGATTCTATTCTTGCCGATCTGGATGGGATTTCCCGGTGGGGTCACCGCAACCTTGTAAAATTCAACTCTTTAAAAACTCAACTTCTCTACATCTCCCTCTCAAAAACACCTCCCAACTTTCCTATTTCCTTCGACGGCTCTAACGTCTCTCCTGTGAATAACATAAACATTCTTGGTCTTAACATAAACAACAAATTATCTTGGAAACCTCATATTTCAATGGTTGCTAAGGTGGCCTCAAAGAAGCTGGGAGTTCTGTTCAGGTTGCGGGAATTTTTTTCCTCTGCACAGCTACTCCAGTTATATAAGGGCCTTATTCGCCCTTGTATGGAGTACTGTTCTCACATTTGGGGGGCTCCGGCTCCACCCTTCTATTGGATAGGGTTGAGTCTAAAGCTAAGAGACTAATAAACTGTCCCCTACTTTCAAACTCTCTTGACCCTCTATCTCTGCGACGTGACGTTGGCGCACTATCTCTTTTCTATAGGTACTACAACGGTAGATGCTCAGGGGAGTTGGCCGCTCGCATTCCACCTCCATTGCGTCGCCCTCGCAATACAAGGGGTGCCATGCTCTCGCATGAATTTTGCGTGAGTATTGAGAACCCCAGACTTGTTCGTTGTGGTGCCTCTTTCTTTCCAGCTACTTCTGTTCTGTGGAACTCCTTGCCTTCTTCTGTTTTTCCAACTATATTTAATCTTCCTCTCTTTAAAGCCCACGTCTGTTCTCCAAGTGCTTTTATTTTCCGATGCTTGTACA
>JABUQX010099674.1:20000-22500 GCA_015478945.1 Trachelipus rathkii
ACATAAGTTTTAATTTAAGTTTTATAGATATAGTGTGAATTAGTTATAGAATATAGATTTAGGGTATTTTTTTTTTAGGGTGTGGTTGTTTGAGCGGGGTTTGGAGCTTGAGGTATTGGGAAGTGCCTCAGGTTGTGGGATCCCGGTAAGCATGCAGCCAAATCAAGTGAGGGAATAGTAGTAGAGTGGTGAATAAGAGGGTCAGGATAAAAGAGAGTAAGGGGTGTAAAGAGATAGGATGGGTAAAAGAGATTAGATTAGAGTGGGTTGTATGAATGTGAGAGGGATAAATGAGGATTTGAAAAGGGAAGAAGTGGGGTTAATGTTCGAAGAAAAAAAGTTGGATGTGCTAGGGTTGACAGAAACAAAGCTGAAAGGATAGAAGGAGATGGACTTTGGAAAATTTAAGGGTATGATTTCGGGGGTGAACGAGAGAGTGAGGGCGAGGGAAGGGGTAGGAATAGTTATGAGGAAAGAGGTGTGGGATAAGGTAAAAGTGTGCAAATAGGTGAGTTCGAGAATAATGTGGGTTAAAGTGAAATTTGGGGGGGAAATGTGGGTTTTTATATGCGCGTATGCACCAGTAAATGGAGCGAGGGGAGAGAGAGAAAGATTTTTGGAGTGAGTTGAATGAGGTTGGGAAGTTTTCGGGTAAATGATGAAAATTTGTTTTATTAGGAGATTTGGAACATGCAAGGAGTCGGGAGAGGAGAATGGGGGAGATTATAGGTTCCATTTGGGGTAGGGAAGGAATGATAATGAGAAATCTGTTAAGAGTTGGTGTTGATAGAAAGAATGATAGTTGGGATACTGGTTCCAAGAAAAGTGAAAATCAATAAGTATACATGGAAGAGTGAGATAACGGGGGGAGGGCCGATATTGGATTATGTGTGTATAAATAGAAAGGATAGAGGCAGATTACTAGATGTAAATGTTTCAGAGGGGCAGGTAGTGGGTTATCTGATCACTATTTGGTGGTTGCTAGGTTAAGGGTGGGGGAGAGGTAACGGTTAGAGAAAGAGAAAAAAAGAGGAGTAATAGAAGTCATAAAGGTGGAAAAATTAGATGAGACAATGTGTAAGAGGGAGTTTAGGAGGGGTATGGAGGATAGGTGAAGGGACGTGAGAGGGACGGAAATTAGGGAAGTGGAGGAGGAGTGGAAGAGATTTAAAGAGACAATTTGTGAAGAAGCCAGAAGGATATGTGGAGTAAAATAGGTGGGAGCAAGTAGAAGGAAAGGAAAGTGAATGGTGGAGTGAGGAGGTGAAAGAGTTGGTGAAAAAGAAAAAAGAGGTCTATGTGAAATGGTTGGGGAATAGGAGAAGGGAAAGCTGGGAGGAATATAGAAAGGTTAGAGTGGAAGCAAAGAGGGCGGGTGGAGAGGGCGAAGAGAAGAGCAAAAGAGGAATGGTGTAGAAAAGTGACAGAAAATTTTGAAACAGGGAGCAAGATATTCCTGGAAGAGAAGTAATAAAAAAAAGAAGAAGATGGAGGGGTTAGGAGAGAGTTAAGGGAGGGGAAAGGGAATGGATAGGAGGGGAGGATGGTGAGGATAAGTGGGGAATATTTAGAGGATTATTGAGATGCAATGGGTGCGAAGAGATGAGGAGGATTTTACAAGAGTGAGGATGGGGGCGGGAAAGTTGGGTGCGGAAGGGATATGGAAATTACAATGGAAGAAATTATTAGGCGCGTTAACTAGAAAAAAAAGAAAGTCCACAGGTCTGGATGGTGTGAGTAATGAAAATGTACAGATGGGAGGTCAGAGGGTGGAGGAATGCTGTAATAGGTTATATAATTTTATTGTTGGGGAGGGGAAGAGGTTCACAGGATTGGGAAGATGGCTTGTTTGTGTTCCCTGTATAAAGGGAAAGGGGATAGGATGGAGTGTGGGAATTATAGAGGTATATGTCTTTTGAGTGTAGTAGGGAAAGTGTATGGGAGAATACTAATTGAGAGGGTGAGAGATTTAACGAGAGAATGGGGAAGAACAAGGAGGATTTAGGGTGGAGGGAAGGGGTGTGTGGATCAAGTATTCACAATGAAGATGCTTGGGGAGAAAGGTATAGAAAGGAAGGGAAGTGATGCGGTGTTTTTAGATACTGGAGAAAGCATAGTGAAGTAGAGTAAAGGGGGGAATTTATGGAGGGGTGCTGAGGAATATGTCGTAGGTGGGTATATGGGTAAAGGTAATTAGGCCTTTTTATAGGAAAGCAGAATTTGTGTGAGAGTATGATAGGAGGGGAGAGGAGATGTGTTGGGGTAGAGAGAGGATTGATGTACAGGATGTGTATGTCACGTGGGCTTCATTTCAATTTATGGAGAGTGTTGCGAGGATATGGATGAGGAGGGGAGGGGGTGGAATGATGATAGGGGGTGATAGATGGTAGGGAACAGATACTATTTGGGAATGATACTGCCTAAGTGGCGAGAATTCAAAGGGCTGAAGTATTTGATGAAGGAGTTTGAGAGAGTGTGTGGACAAAAGGGTCTTAAGATA
>JABUQX010099675.1:0-35549 GCA_015478945.1 Trachelipus rathkii
CGAGATTAGCCGTAGAGAAATTCCTCCCCTTGAATAAGGGGGCTGGTTTGGGGGGGCCCCCCGTTTGAAGGTGGTGAATTCCTAGAAGAAGTTTCCACCTCCCTTAAAAAAGGGCTTTTATGCCCCCCGTGAGGTGTGAAATTAACCTTAGAGAATTTCGCCTGCTTGGAATAGGGCTATGCCGTCAGGTGTGAATTACCTAGAGAAGTTTCCCCTCCTTGAATAGGGCTATGCCCGTGAGGTGTGATATACCTAGAGAAGATATTACCTCCTTGGAAGTAGGGCTATTGCCCGTGAAGGTGTGAAGTTCCCCAGAGAATTCCCTACTTGAATAGGGCTATATCGCCGTTGGAGGTGGTGTAATTAATCCTAGAGAGAGAGTTCCCTCTTTAATAGGGCTATTGCCGTGAGGTGTGAATTAGCCTAGTAGGAAGTTCTCCTCTCTTGAAATGGGTATGTTCCATCAGGTGTGAATACCTAGAGAAGTTCCCCCTCCTTGAATAGGGCTTGCCCGTGAGGTGTGAATTACCTAAGAGAAGTTCCCCTCCTTGAATAGGGCTATGCTCCTGTGGAGGTGTGAATTACCTAAAGAAGTTCCGCGCTCCTTGAATAGGGCTATGCCGCGTGAGGTGTGAATTACCTAGAGAAGTACAGCCTCGTCTTGAATAGGGCTTCTGCCCTGGCGCTGTTTTTTTTTGGTAGGGTGTGATTACCTAGAGAGTTCCCGCTCCTTTGAATAGGGCGTATCACGTGGAGGTGTGAATAACCTAGAGAAGTTTTGTGAACTTTTGAATAGGGCTCTGCCCGTGAGTGTGTGAATCCTAGAGAAATTCCCCTCCTTAAACATGGCTATGGCCGGCGTGAGGGTGTTGAAATTCACCTAAAGTAGTTCCCACTTCTTGTAATAGGGCTATGCCCGTGAGGTGTGAATTACCTAGAGAAGTTCCCCTCCTTGAATAGGGCTATGCCCGTGAGGTGTGAATTACCTAGAGAAGTTCCCTCCCTGAATAGGGCTAAGCCCGTGAGGTGTGAATTAACTAGAAGAAGTTCCCCTCTTTGAATAGGGCAAGCCCGTGAGGTGTGAATTAACCAAAGAGAGAATATCCCTCCTTGAATAGGGCTTTGCCCCGTGAGGTGTGAATTACATTAGAGAAGTTCCCTCTCATTGAATAGGGGCTATGCCGCGTGAGTGTGTGAATTACCTAGAGGAAGTTGTCCCCTCCTTGAAGATAGGGCTATGCCGCGGAGGTGTGAATTCCGTATGAGAAGTTGCTCTTGAATAGGGCTATGCCCGTGAGGTGTGAATCAACCTAGAGAAGTTCCCTTCCTTGAATAGGGCTAAGCCCGTGAGGTTGTGAAATAAAAGAGAAGTTCCCCTCTTGAATAGGGCTAGTGCCCGTGAGGTGTGAATTACCTAGAAGAAGTTCCCTCCTTGAATAGGGCTTATGCCCTTTGAGGTGTGAATTACCTATAAGAAGTTCCCTCCTTGAATAGGGCTAATCCGCGCGTGAGGTGTGAATTACCTAGATGAAGTTCCGCTCCTTGAATAGTGCTATGCCCGTGAGTGTGTGGAATTACCTAGAAGTTTACGCCTCGCTGAATAGGGCTAAGCCGTGAGGTGTGAATAATCTAGAGAAGTTCCGCTACTGCCTTGAATTAGGGCTAAAGCCCTGTGAGGTGGAATTACCTAGAAAAGTTTCCCCTCCTTGAATAGGGCTATGCCAGTGAGGTGTGTATTACCTAGAGAGAAGTTCCCCTCCTTTGAATAGGGCTATGCCGTGAGGTGTAGAAGTTACCTAGAGAAGTTCCCCTCCTTGAATAGGGCTATGCCCGTGAGGTGTGAATTACCTAGAGAAGTTCCCCTCCTTGAATATTGCTATGCCCGTGAGGTGTGAATTACCTAGATGAAGTTCCCCTCCTTGAATAGGGCATTAATGCCTTGAGGTGTGAATTACCTAGTAAAGTGAAGTGTCCCTCCTTGAATAGGGCTGATGATGCCGCCGTGGAGGTGTGAATTACCTAGAGATTTTCCCCTCCTTGAATAGGGCTATGCCCGTGAGGTGTTGAATTATCAAGAGAAGTTCCCCTCCTTGAATAGGGCTATGCCGCGTGAGGTGTGAAATAGAATAGAGAAGTTTCGCCCTCCTTCGGATTTATAGGGCTATGCCTGCGTGAGTGGTGAATTACTAGAGAAGTCCCCTTCCTTGAATAGGGCTATGCCGTGAGGTGTGAATTACCTAGAGAGTTCCCCTCCTTGAATAGGGGCTATGACCGTAAGGTGTGAATTACCTAGAGAAGTCCTCTCCTGAATTATGGGCTATGATGGGTCCGTTGAGGGTGGTGAATTACCTAGAGAAATTTCCCCTCCTTGATTAGGGCTGTGCCCGTGAGTGTGAATTACCTAAGAAGTTCCCCTCCTTCTAATAGGGCTATGCCGTGAGGTGTGAATTACCTAGAGAAGTTCCCCTCTTTCAATAGGGGCTATGCCCGTCAGGTGTGAATTACTAGAGAGTTCCCTCCTTGAAATAGGGGCTATTGTGCCGTGAGGTGTGAATTAGGCCTAAGAGAAGTTTGCCGCCTCCTTGGAATAGGGCTATGCCCGTGAGGTGTGAAATTCCTAGAGAAGTTCCCCTCCTTGAATAGGGCTATCCCGTGAGGTGTGAATTACCTAGAGAGTTCCCCTCCTTTGAACTAGGGCTATGCCCGGAGGTGTGAATTGACCTAGAGTAAGTTCTCCTCCTTTGAATGGGCTATTGCCCATTCAGGTGTGTGAATTACACTAAGAGAAGTTCCCTCCTTGAATAGGGCTATGCCGTGAGGTGTGTGAATTACCTAGAGAAGTTCCTCCTCCTTGATAGGGCTAGTGCCCGTGAGGTGTGAATCTTCCTAAAGAAAGTTCCCCTCCTTGAATAGGGCTATGCCCCGTGAGGTGGTGAGTGGTGAATTACCTAGAGAAGTTACCTCCGAATAGGGCTCTGCCGTTAGGGTGTGAATTACTAGAAGAAGTTTAACTCCATCCTTGAAATAGGGCTATGGCCCGGTGAGGTGTGAAATAACCTATGAGAAGTTCCCTCCTTGAATAGGTCTATGCCCGTAGGGTGTGAATTACCTAGAGAATTCCCCTTCCTTAAACAGGGCTATGCCGTGAGTGTGAATTCTAAAGTAGTTCCCTCTCCTTGAATAGGGCTTTGCCCGTGTGAGGTGTGAATTAACTAGAGAAGTTCCCTCCTTGAATAGGGTTCCCGTGAGGTGTGAATACCTAGAGAAGTTACCACTCCTTGAATACGGGCTAATGCGCCGTGAGGTGTGAATATCTAGAGAAGTCCCCTGCCCTTGAATAGGGGCTAAGCCCTGTGAGGTGAGAATTAACCTAGAAAATCCCTCCTTGATAGGGGTATGTCCCCGTGAGGTGTGATTACATAGAGAAGTTCTCTCCTTGAATAGGGCGTTAAATGTCCCGTGAGGTGTGATTTACCTAGAGAAGTTCACCTCTCTTAGAATAGGGCTATGCCCGTGAGTGTGAATTACCTAGAGAGTTTCCCCTCCCTCTAATAGGGTCTATGCCCGTGAGGTGGTGAATCCCTAAGAGACGTTCCCTGTCCTTGAATGGCTATGCCCGTTGAGGTGTGAAATTAAAAAGAGAAGTATCCCTCCTTGAATAGGTGCTATGCCGTGAGGTGAATTACCTAGAGAAGTTCCTCCTTGAATAGGGCTATGTCCCTGAGGGTGTGAATTACCTAGAAGGATTCCCCTCCTTGGAAATAGGCCTATGCCGTGAGGTGGTGAATTACCTTAGAGCAAGCTTCCGCTACACTTGATTATAGTGCTAATGCCGTGAGGTGGGTGATCTACCTAGAGAAGTTAAACCGCTGCCTTGATATAGGGCTTAAGCCGTGAGGTGTGAATTATCTAGAGTAAGTTCCCCTCCTTGAATAGGGCTATCCCCGTGAGGTGTGAATTACTAGAGAAGTTCCCCTCCTTGATAGGGCTAATGCCAGTGAGTGTGTGAATTACATAGAGAAGTTCCCCTCACTTCGAATAGGGCTTGCCCGTGTATTTGTGAATTAAACCGTAGTTAGAAGTTCCCCTGCTTGAATTGGGTTTTTCTAATGCAGTGGAGGTGTGAATTACCTTAGAAAGTTCCCTCCTTTGATATTGCTAGCCCGTTGAGGTGTGAATCACGCTAGATGAAGTTCCCCTCCTTGAATAGGGATATTCCCGTGAGGTGTGAATTTGACCTAGAGAATCTGTTCCCCCTCCTGAATAGGGCTATGCCCCGTGAGGTGTGAAATTACATAGAGAGGTTCCCCTCCTTGAATAGGGCTATGCCCGTGAGTGTGAATTACCTAGAGAAGGTTCCCCTGCTTGAATAGGGCTATGCCCGTGAGGGTGAAATTACCATGAGAAGTTCCCCTCCTTGAATAGGGCTATGCCCGTGAGGTGTGAATTACCTAAGAAGTTCCCTCCTCTAATAGGGTCTATGCCCGTGAGGTGTTGAATTACCTAGAGAAGGTTCCCTCCTTGAATAGGGCTAATCCCGTGAGTGTGAATTCCTTAGAGAAGTTCCCCTCCTTGTAATAGGGCTATGCCCGTGGGTTGTATTACCTAGAGAATTACCTAGAGAAGTGAATTACCTAGAGAATTTACCCTCCTTTCCCCTCCTTTGAATAGGGCTATGCCCGTGAGGTGTGATTACCTAGAGAAGTTCCCCTCCTTGAATAGGGCTATGCCGTGAGGTGTGAATTTACTAGAGAAGTTCCCCCTCCTTGAATAGGGCTATGCCGTGAGGTTGTGAATTACCTAGAGAAGTTCCGCCTCCTTGGAGTAGGGCTAAATGCCGTGAGGTGTGGAATTTACCTAAGAGAAGTTCCTTCCTGTGAATAGGGCTTGCCCGGTGAGGTTAATGACCTAGAGAAGTTTCCACTCCTTGAATAGGGCTTGGCCCGTGAAGGTGTGAATAAATTAGAGAAGTTCCCCTTTTTGAATAGGGCATGCCCGTGAGGTGTTGAATTACCTAGAGAAGTTCCTCCTTGAATAGGGCTACGCCCGTGAGGTGTGATTAACCTAGAGAAGTTCCCCTCCTTGGAAAGGGGTAATGCCCGTGAGGTGTGAATTACCTAGAGAGTTCCCCTCCTTGAAACAGGCTATGCTCCCGTGAGGTGTTGAATTACCTAGAGAAGTTCCCCTCCTTGAATAGGGCTATGCCCCGTGGAGTGGTGAATTACGCTAGAGAAGTTCCCTCCTTGAATAGGGCTATGCCCGTTGAAGTGTGAATTTCCTAGAGAAGTTTCCGCTCCTTGAATAGGGCTATAACCGTGAGATGTGAATTACCTAGAGAAGTTTTCCCTCCATGATATAGGGCTATGAACGTGAGGTGTGAATTACCTAGAGAAGTTTTCCCTCCTTGAATAGGGCTAAGCCCGTGAGGTGTGTATTACCTAGAGAAGTTCCCCTCCTTGAATAGGGCTATGCCCGTGAGGTGTGAATTACCTAGAGAAGTTCCCCTCCTTGAATAGGGCTATGCCCTGAGGTGTGAAAATTACCTAGGGAAGTTCCCCTCCTTAAATAGGCTATTGCCCGTGAGGTGTGATTAACCTAGAGAAAGTCCCCCCTCCTTGAATAGGGCTATGCCCGTGAGGTGTTGAATACCTAGAGAAATTCGCCCTCCTTGAATAGGGCTATGCGCGTGAGGTGTGAATTACCTAGAGAAGTTCACCTCCTTAAATAGGGCTTTTGCCCGTGAGGTGTGAATAACCTAGAGAAGTTCCCACTCCTTTTTGAATAGGGCTATGACCGTGAGGTGTGAATTACCGTGTGGAGAAGTTCCCCTCCTTGAATAGGGCTATGCCCGTGAGGTGTGAATTACCTAGAGAAGTTCCCCTCCTTGAATAGGGCTATCCCGTGGGGTGTTAATTTAAGTAGAGCAAGTTCCCCTCCTTTGAATAGGGCTATGCCGGTGAGGGTATGAATTACCTAGAGAAGTTCCCTCCTTGATATAGGGCGTATGCGCGTGAGGTGTTAATTACCAAAAGAAGTCCCCTGCCTTGAATAGGGCCTATGCCCGTGAGGTGTAAAATTACTAAGAGAAGTTCCCCTCCTTGAATATGGGGCTATGCCCGGTGAAGGTGTGAATTACCTAGGAAGTTCCCCTCCTTCTCCTAGGATAGGGCTATGCCCGTGAGTGTGTGAATTTAAACCTACGAGAAGTTCCCTTCCTGTGAATAGGGCAATTGCCCGTGAGGTGTGAATTACCTAGAGAATGTCCCCTCCTTGAATAGGGCTATCCCCTTGAGGTGTGAATTACCTAGAGAAGTTCCCCTCCTTGAACAGGGCTATGCCCCCGTGAGGTTGAATTACCTAGAGAAGTTCCCCTCCTTGAAATGGGCTATGCCCGTGGAGTGTGAATTACCTCAGAAGAAGTTCCCCTCCTTGAAGAGGGGGTTGTGCCCGTGAGGTGTGAATTACCTAGAGAAGTTCCGCTCCTTGAATAGGGCTAGCCCGTGAGGTGTGAATGTTAACTAGAGATAGTTACCCTCCTTGAATAGGCTATGCCCGGTGAGGTGTGAATTACTAGAGAAGTTCCCCCTCCTTGAAATAGGGCTATGCCCGTGAGGTGTGAATTACCTAGAGAAGTTTCCCCCCCTTTGAATAGGGCTATGCCCGTGAGGTGTGAATTACTTAGAGATAGTTCCCTCCTTGAATAGGGGCCGTGCTCGTGAGGTTGTGGATTATCCTAGAGTAAGTACCGCCTCTTTGATACTGCCTATGCCGCGTGAGGTGTGAATTACTAGAGAAGTTCCCCTCCTTGAATAGGGCTATGCCCGATAGGTGTGAATTACCTATGAGAAGTTCCAATCCTTGAATAGGGCTATGCCTGTGAGGTGTGAATTACCTAGTAAAGTTCCCCTCCTTGAATAGGGGCTATTGCCCGCGAGTGCTGAAATACCTAGAGAAGTTCCCCTCCTTGAATAGGGCTATGCCCGTGAGGTGTGAATTACCTAGAGAAGTTCCCCTCCTTGAATAGGGCTATGCCCGTGATGGGTGTTCATTTAATAGAGAAGTTCCCCTCTGTGAATAGGGCTATGCCCGTGAGGTGTGAGATTACCCTAGAGAAGTTCCCCTAACTTGAATAGGGATATGCAGTTAGGTGTGAATTACGCTAGAGAAGATTCCCCCTACTTGAATAGGGCTATTGCCGTGAGGTGTGAATTACTAGAGAAGTTCCCCTCTCCTTGAATAGGGCTATGCGCGTGAGGTGTGAATTACTCCTAGAGAAGTTTCCCCTCCTTGAATAAGGACTATGCCCCGTGAGGCTGTGAATTACCTAGAAGAAGTTCCCCTTCCTCGAATAGGGCTATGCCATGAGGTGTGAAATCACCAGAGAGTTCCCTCCTGAATCGGGCTATGCCGTGAGGTGTTGAATATAATAGAGAAGTTCGCCTCCTTGAATAGGGCTAAGCCCGTGAGGTGTGATTACCTAGAGAAGTTCCCCCTTGAACAGGGCTATGCCTTGAGGTGTGAATTAATAAAAGAAGTTCCCCTCCTTGAATAGGGCTATGCCCGTGAGGTGTTGAAATACCTAGAGAAGTTCCCCTCCTTGAATAGGGCTACTCCCGTGGAGGTGTGAATTTCGCTAGAGAAGTTACCCTCACTTGAATAGGGCTTAAGCCGTGAGGTGTGTAATTAATCTCGAGAAGTCCCCTCCTTGAATAGGGCTTAACCCCGTGAGGTGTGATTACCTAGTAAAGTTCCCTCTGAATAGGGCTATGCCGCATGAAGGTGGTGATATCAGCCTAGAGAAGTTCCCCTTCTTGAATAGGGCTATGCCGTGAGGTGGTGAAATAAATGAGAAGTTCCCTCCTTGAGAGAGGGGCTTATGCCGTGAGGTGTGAATTACCTTAGAGAAGTTCCCCTCCTTGAATAGGGCTATGCCGTGAGGTGTGAATTACCTATAGAGAAGTTCCTCCTTGAATAGGGCTATGCCCGTGAGGTGTGAATTAATTAGAGAAGTTCCCCTCCTTGAATAGGGCTATGCCCGTGAGGTGTGAATTACCTAGAGAAGTTCCCCTCCTTGATAGGGCCGTGCTCGTGAGGTGGTGAATTACCTAGAGAAGTGATGTGTGAATTAGGGCTATTCCTGTGAGGTGTGAATTACCAAGAGAGAAGTTCCCCTCCTGAATAGGGCTATGCCCGTGAGGTGATGAATTACCTAGAGAAGTTTTCCTCCTTGGAATAGGGCAATGCCTGTGAGGTGTGAATTACCTAGAGAAGTTCCCTTCTTGAATAGGGCTATGTCCGCGAGGTGTGAATACCTAGAGAAGTTCTCCTCCTGGAATAGGGGCTATGCCCGTGGGTGTGAATTACCTAGAAGAAGTTCCCGCCTCTTGTGAATAGGGCCTATGCCCGTGAGGTGTCATTTAAAAAAGAGAAGTTCCCCTTCCTTGAATAGGGCTATGCCGCCGTGAGGTGGAATTACCTAGAGAAGTTCCCCTCCTTGAATAGGGCTATGCCCGTGAGGTGTGAATTACCTAGAGAAGTTCCCCTCCTTGAATAGGGCTATGTGCCCGTGAGGTGTGAAATTACCTAGAGAAGTTACCCTCCTTGAAAATATGGCTATGCCGTTGAGGTGTGAATTATCTAAGAGAGTTCCCTGCCTTGAATAGGCTAATGCCGCGTGAGGGGTGTCGCAAATTTACTAAGAGAAGTTCCCCTCCTTGAAATAGGGCTATGCCCGTGAGGTGTGAATTACCTAGAGAAGTTCCCCTCCTTGAATAGGGCTATGCCCGTGAGGTGTGAATTACCTAGAGAGTTCCCCTCCTTGAATTAGGGCTATGCCCGTGAGGTTGTGAATTTTACCTAGAGAAGTTTCCCTCCTTGAAGCAGCGGCTATGCCTGAGGTGTGAATTACCTAGAGAAATTCCCTCCTTGAATAGGGCTATGCCGTGAGGTGTGAATTAAATTAGAGGAGTTCCCCCCTTTGAAATAGGGCTATGCCGTGAGGATGTGAATTAACCTAGAGAGTTTACCGCTCCTTTGAAATAGGGGCTAAGCCCGTAAGGTAAGAATTATCTAGAGAAGTTCCCCTCCTTGAACAGGGCTAAGCCCGTGAGGTGTGAATTACCTAGAAAAGTTCCCTCCTTGATAGGGTATGCCCGTGAGGTGTGAATTACATGAGATAAGTTCGCCCTCTTGAATAGGGCTTATGCGCGTTAAGGTGTAAATTAACCTAAGAGAAGTTCCCCTCCTTGAAGTAGGGCTATGCCGTGAGGTGTGAATTACTAAGAGAAGTTTCCCCTCCTTGAATAGGGCTATGACCGTGAGTTATGAATTACCTTAGAGAAGTTCCCCTCCTTTAATAGGGCTTTGCCCGTGAGGTGTGATTACCTAGAGAAAGTTCCCTCCTTGAATAATAGCATGCTTTGGAGGTGTGAATTCCGTAGAGAAGTTCCCCTCCTTGAATAGGGCTAAAGCCCGTGTTTGTTGAATTACTCTAGAAAAGTTCCTGCTCCTTGAATAGGGCTAATGCGCGTGAGGTGTGAATTACCTAATGAGAAATTCCCCTCCATGATAGGGCTATGCCGCGTGTGAGGTGTGAATTAAACCTAGAGAAGTTTCACTCTTGAATAGGGCTATGCCCGTGAGGTGTGAATTACCTAGGAGAAGTTCCTCCTTGATAGGGCTTATGACCGTGAAGGTGTGAATGTAAACCTAGAGAGGTTCAGCCTCCTTGAATAGGGCTATGCCCGTGAGGTGTGAATTACCTAGAAGAGTTCCCCTTCCTAGATTAGGGCAATGCCCGTGAGGTGTGAATTACCTAGGAAGTTCCCCATCCTTGAATAGGGCTATGCCGTGAGGTGTGAATTACCCTAGAGAAGTTTCCCTCATTGAATGGCAATGCCCTTGAGGTGTGAATTAACCTAGAGAAGTTCCCTCCTTGAATAGGGCAATGCCCGTGAGGGTGTGATTAGCTAGAGAAGTTCCCCTCCTTTGAATAGGGCTATGCCGCGTGAGTGTGTATTACCTAGAGAAGTTTCCCTCCTGGAATAGGGCTATGCAGTGAGGTGTGAATTACGTAGAGAAGTTCCCCTCCTTGAATAGGGCTATGCCCGTGAGGTGTGAATTACCTAGAGAAGTTCCCCTCCTTGAATAGGGCTATGCCCGTGAGGTGTGAATTACCTAGAGAAGTTCCCCACCTTGAATAGGGCTATGCCCGTGAGGTGTGAATTACCTAGAGAAGTTCCCTCCTTGAATAGGGCCCTGTGCCCGTGAGTGTGAATTACCTAGAGAAGTACCCTCTTGAATACTGCCATGCCCGTGAGGTGTGAATTACTAGAGAAGTTCCCCTCTCCTTGAAATGGGCTATGCCCGTGAGGTGTGAATTACTAGAGAAGTTCCAATCCTTGAATAGGGCTATGCCTGTGAGGTGTGAATTACCTAGAGAAGTTCCCTTCCTTGAATAGGGCTATGCCCGCGAGGTGTGAAATACCTAGAGAAGTTCTCCTCCTTGAATAGGGCTATGCCCGTGAGGTGTGAATTCCTAGAGAAGTTCCCCTCTTCTAATAGGGGGTTTGCCCGTGAGGTGTTAAATTAAAAAGAGAATTTCCCCCCCTTTTAAAAGGGGTTGTGGCCGGGGGGTGTGATTACCTATAAAAGTTTCCCTCTTTGAATAGGGTAATGCCCGTGAGGTGTGAATTACCTAAGAAGTTCCCCTCGAATAGGGGCTTAAGCCCGTGAGGTTGTGAATTACCTAGAGAGTTCCTCTCCTTGAATAGGGCTTATGCCCTGTGAAGGTGAATTACCTAGAGAAGTTCCCCTCCTTGAATAGGGCTATGCCCGTGAGGTGTGAATTACCTAGAGAAGTTCCCCTCCTTGAATAGGGCTATGCCCGTGAGGTGTGAATTACCTAGAGAAAGTTCCCCTCCTTGAATATAGGGCTATGCCCGTGAGGGTGTGAATACCTAGAGAGAGTTCCCCACCTCTTGTAATAGGGCTATAACCTCGTGAAGGTTCAGGTTTACCTAGAGAAGTTCCCTCCTCCTTGAATAGGGCTATGCCTCTGAGAGGTGTGAATTACCTAGAAGAAGTTCCCTCCTTGAATAGGGCTATGCCCATAAGGTGTGAATTACCTGGAGAAGTTCCCCTCCTTGAATATGGGCTATGCCAGTGGAGGTGGAATTACCTAGAGAAGTTTCCCTCCTCGAATAGGGGCTATGCCCATGAGGTGTGAATCACCTAGAAAGTTTCCCTCTCCATTGAATAGGGCTATGCGCTGAGGTTGAAAATAAATAGAGAAGTTTCCCTCTCCTTGAATAGGGCTAAGCCCGTGAGGTGTGAATTACCTAGGAAGTTCCCCTCCCTTGAACAGGGCTATGCCCTTGAGGTGTGATTACCTAAAGAAGTTCCCTCCTTGAATAGGCTATGCCCGTGGGGTGTGATTTACCTAGAGAAGTTCCCCTCCTTGAATAGGGCTTAACCCGTGAGGTGGAATTACCTAGAGAAGTTACCTCCTTGAATAGGGCTAAGCCCGTGAGTGTGAATTATCTTAGAGAAGTTCCTCCTTGGAATAGGGCTAAGCCCGTGAGGTGTGAATTACCTAGAAAAGTTCCCTCCTTGAATAGGGCTAATCCCGTGAGGTGTGATTTACATAGAGAAGTTCCCCTCCTTGAACTGGGCTATGCCCGTGAAGTGTAAATACCGTAGAGAGTTCCCACTCCTTTGAATAGGGCTATGACCGTGAGGTGTGAATTACCTAGGAAAGTTCCCCTCTCCTTGAATTAGGGCTATGCCCGTGGGGTGTGATTACCTAGAGAAGGTTCCCCTCCTTTGAAATAAAGGCCATGCCTTTTGAGGTGTGAATTACCTGGAGAAGTTCCCCTCCTTGAATAGGGCTAAGCCCGTGATTTGTGAATTACCTAGAAAAGTTCCCCTCCTTGAATAGGGCTATGCCCGTGAGGTGTGAATTACCTAGAGAAGTTCCCCTCCTTGAATAGGGCTATGCCCGTGAGGTGTGAATTACCTAGAGAAGTTCCCCTCCTTGAATAGGGCTTAGCCCCGTGAGTGTGAATTACCTAGAGAAGTTCCCTCCTTGAATAGGGCTTATGCCGTGGAGGTGTGATTCCTAGAGAAGTTTTCTCCACCTTGAATGGGCGCATATGGCCGTGAGGTGTGAATTTACGCTAGAGAAGTGTCCCCTCCTTGAATAGGGCCGTGCTCGTGAGGTGTGAATTACCTAGAGAAGTACCCCTCTTTGAATACTGTCATGCAAGTGAGGTGTGAATTACCTAGAGAAGTTCCCCTCCTTGAATAGGGCTATGCCCGTGAGGTGTGAATTACCTAGAGAAGTTCCAATCCTTGAATAGGGCTATGCCTGTGAGGTGTGAAGAACCTAGAGGAGTCCCTTCTGAATAGGGTATGCCCGTGAGGTGTGAATTTCCTAGAGAAGTTCTCCTCCTTGATAGGGCTTATGCCCGTGAGGTGTGAATTACCTAGGAGGTTCCCTCCTTGAATAGGGCTAATGCCCGTGAGGTGTCATTTAAAAAGAGAAGTTCCCCTCCGCTTGAAGATGGCTATGCCCGTGAGGTGTGAATTACTAGAGAAGTTCCTCCTTGAATAGGGCTATGCCGTGAGGTGTGAATTACCTGCGAAGTTCCCTAATCTTGAAATAGGGCTACTGCCCGTTAGTGTCAATTCTATAGAGAAGTTCCTCCTTGAAATAGGGCTATGCCGTAAGGTGTTGAAATTACCCTAGAGAAGTTCCCCACTTTGAATAGGGCTATGCCGTGAGGTGTTGAATGTAGGCACTAAGAGAAAGTTATCCCTCTTTGAATAGGCTATGCGTGAGGTGGTGAATTACCTAGAGAAGTCCCCTCCTTGAAAATAGGGCTTTTAGAAGCCCGTTGAGGTGTGAATTAACCTAGGAAGAGGTTCCTCTCCTTGAATAGGGCTATGCCCGTGAGGTGTGAATACCTAGAGAAATTCCCTCCTAAATCAGCTGTTGCCCGTGAGGTGTTGAATTTACCAGAGAAATTCCCTCCTAGAATAGGGCGTGCACTGAGGTGTGATTACCTAGAGAAGTTCAACCTCCTTGAATAGGGCTAATGCCCGGTGAGTGGTGAATTACCTGAGAAGTTCCCATCCTTGAATAAGGGCTATGCCCGTGAGGTGTGAATTACCTAGGAAGTTCCCCTCCTTGAATAGGGCTATACGCGCGTGAGGTGGTCAGTTACTAGAAGAAGTTACGACTCCTTGAATAGGCTAATGCCCCGTGAGGTGTGAAATACCTGAGAAGTTCCCCTCCTGAATAGGGCTATGCCCATAGAGGTGTGAATTTACCTAGAGAAGTTGTCCCCTGCCTTGCGAATAAGGGGCTATGCCCGTGAAGGTGGTTGAATTACCTAGAGAAGTTCCCCCTCTTGAATAGGGCCTACGCCCGGGAGGTGTGAATCACCTAGAGAAGTTTCCCCTCCTTGAATAGGCTATGCCCGTGAGGTGTGAAATAAATAGAGAAGTTTCCCTCCTTGAAATAGGGCTATGCCCGTGAGGTTGTTGAATTACCTAGAGAAGTTTCCCTCCTTGAAATAGGGCTAAGCCCGTGGTGTGTGAATTAATTAGAGAAGTTCCTCTCCTTGAATAGGGTCTATGCCCGTGAGGTGTGAATTACCTAGAGATTCCCCTCCTTGAATAGGGCTGTCCCGTGAGGTGTGAATTACCTAGAGAAGTTCACCTCCTTGAATAGGGCTTGCCCGTGAGGTGGTGATTACCTAGAGAAGTTCCCATCCTTGATTAGGGTTTATGGCCCGTGAGGTGTGAATTACGCTAGAGAAGTTCCCCTCCTTGAATAGGGCTATAACCCGTGAGGTGGTCAGTTACCAGAGAAAAGTTTCCCCTCCTTGAATATGGGCTATGCCCGTGAGGTTGTGAATTACCTAAGAGAAGTTGCCCCTCCTTGAATAGGGTTTTGCCTGTGCCCATAAGGTGTGAATTACCTAGAGAAGTTTCCCCTCCTTGAATAGGGCTATGCCGTGAGGTGTGAATTACCTAGAGAGTTTCCTCTCACTTCGAATAGGGCTATGCCCATGAGGTGTGAATCACCTAGAGAATTTTCCCTCCTTGAATAGGGCTATGCGTGAGGAGTGAATTACCTAGAGAAGTTCCCCTCCTTGAATAAAGCTATGCTTGTGAGGTGTGAATTACCTAGAGAAGTTCCCCTCCTTGAATAGGGCTAAGCCCGTGATTTGTGAATTACCTAGAGAAGTTCCTCTCCTTTAATAGGGCTATGCCCGTGAGGTGTGAATTACCTAGAGAAGTTCCCCTCCTTGAATAGGGCTATGCCCGTGAGGTGTGAATTACCTAGAGAAGTTCCCCTCCTTGAATAGGGCTATGCCCGTGAGGTGTGGATATTAACTACAGAAGGTTCCCCTCCTTGGAATAGGGCTATGCCGCGTGAGGTGTTGAATTACCATAGGAGAAGTTCTAACCTCCTTGAATAGGGCTATGCCCGTGAGGGTTGAATATACCTAGAGAAGTTCGCCCTCCCTTGAATAGGGCCTAGAGTGCCGCGTGAGGTTTGAATTACCTAGGAAGTTCCCTCCTTGAATAGGGCCTATGCCCGTGAGGGTGTGAATTAACCGTAGAGAATTCCCGTCCTTGGAATAGTGGCTATGCCCGTGAGGTGTGAATTACCTAGAGAAGTTCCCCTCCTTGAATAGGGCTATGCCCGTGAGGTGTGAATTACCTAGAGAAACTCCCCTCTTTGAATAGGGCTATGCCCGTAAGGTGTGAATTACCTAGAGAAGTTCCCCTCCTTGAAAAGGGCTATGCCCGTGAGGTGTGAATTGAATCCTAGAGAAAGTTCCCCTCCTTGAATAGGGCTATGCCCGTGAGAGTGTGAATTAACCTAGAGAAGGTTCCCCTCCTTTAAACAGGGCGATGCCCGTGAGGTGGTGAATTATCCTATTAATCGATAGTTTCCGCGCTGCCTTGAAGTAGTGCTGATTGCCCGTGAGGTGTGAATTTTATAGAGAAGTTCCCTCCTTGAATAGGGCTAATCCCGTGAGGTTGTAGAATTACCTAGAGAAGTTACCCCCTTGAAAAGGGCTAAGCCGTGAGGTGTGAATTATCTAGAGAAGTTCCCCTCTCCTTGAATAGGGCTAAGCCCGTGAGGTGTGAATTACCTAGAAAAGTTCCTCTCCTTGAATAGGGCTAATGCCCGTGAGGTGTGAATTGAACATACAGAAGTTCCCCTCCTTGATAGGGTATGCCCGTGAGGTGTGAATTAACCAAAGAAGTTTCCCCCTCCTTGATTAGGGCTATGCCGCGTGAGGTGTGAATTACCTAGGAAGTACCCCTCCTTGAATAGGGCTAAGCCCGTGAGGTGTGATTATCTAGAAGAAGTTCCCCTCCTTAAATAGTTCTAAGGCCCTTGAGGTGTGAATTACTAGAAAAGTTCCCCTCCTGAATAGTGGCTATGCCCGTGTAGGTGTGTGAATTACATAGAGAAAGTTCCTCCTGAATAGGGCTGTTTCGCCGAGTGAGGTGTGAAATTAACCTAGAGACAGTTCCCCTCCTTGAATAGGGCTATGCCCGTGAGGTTGTGAATTACCCTAGAAATGTTCCCCTCCTTGAATAGGGCTATGCCCATCAGGTGTGGAATTACTAGAGAAAGTTCCCATACTTGAATAGGCCTAATGCCCGCTAGGTGTCAAGTTACCTAGAGAAGTTCCCTCCTTGAATAGAGCTATGCCGTGAGGTGTTGAATTACCTAGAGAAGTTGTCCTCCTTCCTTAATTAGGGCTATGCCCGTGAGGTGTGAATTAGCCTAGAGAAGTTCCCCTCCTTAGAATAAAGCTATGCTTGTGAGGTGTGAATTACCTAGAGAATGTTCGCCCTCCTTGAATAAGGGCTAAGCCCGTGATTTGGGGTGAAATTACCTAGAGAGTTTCCTGCTCCTTTAATAGGGCTATGCCCGTGAGGTGTGAATTACCTAGAGAAGTTCCCTCATTGAATAGGGCTAAGCCCGTGAGGTGTGAATTACCTAGAAAAGTTCCTCTCCTTGGAATAGGGCTATTGCCGTGAGGTGTGAATTAGACCTAGAGAAGTTCCCCTCCCTTGAATAGGCGCTATGCCCCGTGAGGAGGTGAATTACGGTTAGAGAAGTTCACCTGCCTTGAATAGGGCTAGTGCCCGTGAGGTGTGGTGAATTGACAGAGAAGTTCCCCCTGCCGTTGAATAGGTGCTAATGACCGTGAGGGTGTGAAATTTATAGAGAAGTTCCCTCGCTTAGAATAGGGCTATGCCCGTGAGGGTGGTGAATTACCTAGAGAAGTTCCACTCCTTGAATAGGCTTATGCCCGTGAGGTGTGAATTACCTAAGAAGTTCCCCCTTCCTTGAATAGGGCTATACCCTTGAGGTGTGAATTACCACTAGAGAAGTTCCCCCTCCTTTAATAGGGCTATGCCCGTGAGGTGTGAATTACCTAGAGAAGGTTCCCCTCCTTAGAAATAGGGCTAATGCCCCGTGAAGCGTTTGGAATTTACTAGAGAAGTTCCCACGCTTCGATAAGGGCTATGCCCGTGAGGTGTATTACCTAGAGAAGTTTCCCCCCTCGCTTGAATAGGGTCTATGCCCGGTTGAGGGTGTTAATTACCTAAAGAGGTCCCCTGGCCTTGAATAGGGCTATGCCCGTGAGGTGTTGAATTACCTAGAGAAGTTCCCATCCTTTAATAGGGCTATGCCCCGTGAGGTGTGAATTAACCTAGAGAAGTTCCCCTCTTCTTGATATAGGGCTTATGTGCCCGGTGAGGTGGTGGCAATTTACCTAGAAGAAGTTCCCCTCCCTTGGAATGAGGAGCAATGGCGCGTGAGGTGTGGAATTATCCTAGAGAAGTTTTCTCCTTGATAAGGGCTATGCCCGTGGGTGTGAATTTATTTCCTAGAGAAGTTCCCCTCTTGAATAGGGCATGCGGCCGTGAGGTTGTGAATTAACCTAGAGAATGTGTCCCGTCGGCTTGAATAGGGGCATATGCGGTGAGGTTGAAATTACCTAGAGAGAGTTCCCCTCCTTAGAATAAAGCTATGCCGCGTTGAGGTCGTGAATTACTAGAGAAGTTTCCCTCCTTGAATAGGGCTATGCCCGTGAGGTGTGAATTACGTAGAACACCCCTCTCCTTGAATAGGGCTAAGTGCCCGTGAGGTGTGAAATTACCTAGAGAAGTTTTTCCCGCACCTTGATTGGGCTATGCCGTGAGGTGTGAATTACCTAGAGAAGTTCCCCTCCTTGAATAGGGCCGTGCTCGTGAGGTGTGAATTAACCCTAGAGAAGTACCCCTCTACTTTGGAAAAACTGCCATGCCCAGTGAGGTGTGAAATTACGCTAGAAGAAGTTCCCGCTCCTTTGAATAGGGCTAATGCCCGTGAGGTGTGAATAACCTAGAGAAATTCCCCTCCTTGAATAGGGCTATGCTGTTAAGTGTGTGAGTTACCTAGAGAAGTTCTCTCTTTCCTTGAATAGGGCTATGCTAGTGAGGTGTTGAATTACCTAAAGAAGTTCCCTCCTTGAATAGGGCTATGCTTAGTGAGGTGTGAATTACCTATGAGAAAGTGGTTCCCGTCTTTGAATAGGGCTTATGCCCGTAAGGTGTGAAATTACCTAGAGAAGTTCCCTACTTGAATAGGGCTATGCCGTTAGGTGTCAATTACTTAGAGAAAGTTCCCTCCTTGAATAGGGGCTATGCCCGTGAGGGGTGGGGTGTGAATTACCTAGAGAGAAGTTCCCCTCCTTGAATAGGGGCCTATGCCCGTGAGGTGTTGAATTCCTTAGAGAAGTTCCCCTCCTTGATAGGGCTATGCCCGTGAGGTGTGAATTACCTAGAGAAGTTTCCCCTCCTTGAATAGGGATATACCCGTGAGGGTGGTGAATATACCTAGAGAAGTTCCTCCTCTTGAATGGGCTATGCCCGTGAGGTGTTGAATTACCTAGAGAAATTCCCCTCCTTTAATAGGGCTGTCCGTGAGGTGTGAATTAACTAGAGAAGTTCACCTCCTTGAATAGGGCCTATGCCCGTGAGGTGTGGATTACCTAGAGAAGTTCCCCTCCGTGAATAGGCTATGCCCGTGAGGTGTTGAATTACCTAGAGAATTCCCTCCTTGAATAGGGCTAATCCCGTGTGAGGTGGAATTACCTAGAGAAGTTCAACTCCTTGAATAGGGCTATGCCCGTGAGGTGTGAATTACCTAGAGAAGTTCCCCTCCTTGAATAGGGCTATGCCCGTGAGGTGTGAATTACCTAGAGAAGTTCCCCTCCTTGAATAGGGCTATATCCCGTGAGGTGTGATTACCTAAGAGAAGTTTCCCTCCTTTGATAGGGCCTATGCCCGTGAAGGTGTGAAATTACCCTAGAGAAGTTCCCCTCATGGAATAGGGATATGTCCTAGGTAGAAATTGCCTAGAGAAGTTCCCCTCCTTGAATAGGGCTATGCCCGTGAGGTGTGAATTACCTAGAGAAGTTCCCCTCCTTGAATAGGGCTATGCCCGTGAGGTGTGAATACCTAGAGAAGTTCCCCTCACCTTGAATAGGGCTATGACCGTGAGGTATGTAATTACCTAGAGAAGTTCCCCCTCCTTGAATAGGGCTATGCCGTGAGGTGTTAATTACCTAAAGAAGTTCCCCTCTTAGAATAGGGCTATGCCCGTGAGGTGTGAATTACGCTAGAGAAGTTCCCTCCTTGAATAGGGCTATGCCCGTGAAGTGTGAATTACCTAGAGAAGTTCCCTCCTTGAATAGGGCTATGCCCGTGAGGTGTGAATTACCTAGAGAAGTTCCCCTCCTTGAATAGGGCTATGCCCGTGAGGTGTGAATTACCTAGAGAAGTTCCCCTCCTTGAATAGGGGCTATGCCCGTGAGGTGTGAATTACCTGAGAAGTACCCTCTTAGAATAGGGCAATGCCCGTGAGGTGTGAATTACCTAGAGAAGTTCCCCTCCTTGAATAGGGGCTTGTGCCGGTGAGGTGTGAATACCCAGGGAGGCCCCCCCTCCCCTGGAACAAGGGCTTGCCCGGTGGGGGGGGGGATTGACCAACAGAGAAGGCCCCCTCTTGAATAGGGCTAAATGCCCGTGAGGTGTGAATTAACCAAGAGAAAGTTCCCCTCCTTGAATAGGGCTATTGCCCGTGAGGTGTGAATTAACCAAAGAAGTTCCCCTCCTTGAATAGGGCAGTGCCCGTGAGGTGTGAATTAACCAAAGAAGTTCCCCTCCTTCTTGAATAGGGCTATGCCCGTGAGGTGTGAATTACCTAGAGAAGTACCCTCCTTGAATATGGCTATGCCCGTGAGGTGTGAATTACCTAGAGAAGTTCCCCTCCTTGAATAGGGCTATGCCCGTGAGGTGTGAATTACCTAGAGAAAGTTCCCTCCTTGAAAAAGGGCTATGCCTGTGAGGTTTGAATTACCTAGAGAAGTCCCCCTCCTTGAAATTGGGCTATGCCGTGAGGTGTGAATTACGCTAGAGAAGTTCCCCTCTCTTGAATAGGGCTATGCCCGGAGGTGTGAATTACCTAGAGAAGTTCCCCTCCTTGAATAGGGCTATGCCCGTGAGGTGTGAATTACCTAGAGAAGTTCCCCTCCTTGAATAGGGCTATGCCCGTGAGGTGTGAATTACCTAGAGAAGTTCCCTCCTTGAATTGGGCCTAAGCCCCGTGAGGGTGAATTAACCTAGAGAAGTTCCTCTCCTTGAATAGGGCAATGCCCGTGAGGTGTGAATTACCTAGAGAAATTCCCCTCCTTGAATAGGGCTATGCCCGTGAGGTGTGAATTACCTAAAGAAGATTCCCCCCCTTTAAAAAGGGCTATGCCCGTGCGGTGTGAATTCTAGAGAAGTTCCCTCTTTGAATAGGGCTATGCCCGTAAGGTGTGAATTACCTAGAGAGGTTCCCCTCCTTGAATAGGGCTATGCCCGTGAGGTGTGAATTACCTAGAGAAGTTCCCCTCCTTGAATAGGGCTATGCCCGTGAGGTGTGAATTACCTAGAGAAGTTCCCCTCCTTGAATAGGGCATACCCGTGAGGTGTGAATTACCTAGAGAAGTTCCCCTGATTGAATAGGGCTATGGCCGTGAGGTGTGAATTAACCTAGAGAAGTTCTCCTCCTTGATAGGGCTATGCCCGTGAGGTGTGAATAACCTAGAGAAGTTCCCCCTTGAATAGGGCTATATGCCCGTGGGTGTGAATAACCTAGAGAAGTTTTCCTAATTTAATAGGGCTATGCCCGTGAGGTGTGAATAACCTAAAGAAGTTCCCCTCCTTGAATAGGGCTATGCCCGTGAGGTGTGAATTACCTAGAGAAGTTCCCCTCCTTGAATATGGCTATGCCCGTGAGGTGTGAATTACCTAGAGAAGTTCCCCTCCTTGAATAGGGCTATGCCCGTGAGGTGTGAATAACCTAGAGAAGTTCCCTCCTTGAATAGGGCTTATGCCCGTGAGGTGTGAATTACCTAGAGAAGTTGCCCTCCTTGAATGCAAAGGGCTATGCCCGTGAGGGTGTGAATTACCTAAAGTAGTCCCCTCCTTGAATAAGGGGCTTTATGCCCGTGAGGTGAATAACCTAGAAAGTTTCCCCTCGCTTGATAGGGCTATGCCCGTTGAGGGTTGAATTACCTGAGAGAAGTTACCCTGCCTTGAATAGGTTTAAGGCCCGTGAGGTGTGAATTATCTAGAGAAGTTCCCCTCCTGAATAGGGCTAAGCCCGCGTGAAGGTGGTGAATTACCTAGAGAAAATCCCTCCTTGAATAGGGCTATGCCGTGGGGAGAATTCAAAAAAGAAGTTCCCCTCCTTGAATAGGCATGTGCCCGGGGGGGGTGAATTAACCTAGAAAAGTTCCCCCTCCCTTAAATAGGGCTATGCCGTGAGGTGTGAATTACCTAGGAAGTTCCCCTCCTTGAATAGGGCTGATGCCCGTGAGGTGTGAAATCCCTAGAGAAGTTTCCCTTCTTGAATAGGGCTATGCCGTGAGGTGTGAATTACCAAGAGGGAAGTTTCCCCCCCCCCCTTTCCCTTTTTGGGGGAAAAAATAGGGCTATGCCCGTGGAGTGTGAATTACCTAGAGAAGTTCCTCCTCCTTGAATAGGGCTATGCCCTTGAGGGGTTAGAAATTACCTAAAGAAGTTCCCCTCCTTGAATAGGGCTATGCCTTGAGGTGTGAATTACCTAGAGAGTTCCTCTCCTTGAATAGGGCTATGCCCGTGAGGTGTGAATTACCTAGAGAAGTTCCCCTCCTTGAATAGGGCTATGCCCGTGTGGTGTGAATTACCTAGAGAAGTTCCCCTCCTTGAATAGGGCTATGTCGTGACGTTGTGATTACCTAGAAAAGTTTCCCCTCCTTGAATAGGGCTTAGCCCGTGAGGTGTTGAATTACCTAAAGAAATTCCCCTCCCTCAAATAGGGGCTATGCCCGGTGGGTTGTGAATTTACATAAAAGAACTCCCCCCCTTGAATAGGGCTATGCCAGTGAGGTGTGAATTACCTAGAGAAGTTCCCCTCCTTGAATATTGCTATGCCCGTGAGGTGTGAATCACCTAGAGAAGTTCCCCTCCTTGAATAGGGCTATGCCTTGAGGTGTGAATTACCTAGAGAAGTTCCCTCCTTGAATAGGGCTATGCCCGTGAGGTGTGAATTACCTAGAGAGGTTCCCCTCCTTGAATAGGGCTATGCCCGTGAGGTGTGAATTACCTAGAGAAGTTCCCCTCCTTGAATAGGGCTATGCCCGTGAGGTGTGAAATAAATAGAAAAGTTCCCCTCCTTGAATAGGGCTATGCCCGTGAGGTGTGAATTACCTAGAGAAGTTCCCCTCCTTGAATAGGGCTATTCCCGTGAGGTGTGAATTACTTAGAGAAGTTCCCCTCCTTGATAGGGCTATGCCGTTGAGGTGTGAATTACCTAGAAGAGTTCCCCTCCTTGAATGAGGGCTATGCCCGTGAGGTGTGAATTACCTAGAGAAATTCCCCTCCTTGAATAGGGCTGTGCCCGTGAGGTGTGAATTACCTAGAGAAGTTCCAATCCTAAATAGGGCTATGCCCGTGGGTGTGAATTAACCTAGAGAAGTTTCCCCCTCTTTGATAGGGCTTAGTGCCGTCAGGTGGTGAATTAACCTAAGAGAAGGTTTCCCCTCCTTGAATAGGGCTATGCCCCGTGAGGTGTGTGAATTACCTAGGAAGTTCCCCTTCCTTGAATAGGGTATGCCGTGAGGTGTGAATTCCCAGAGAAGTTCCCCATCCTGAATAGGGCTATCTATGCCCGTGAGGTGTGAATTACCTAGAGAAGTTCCCCTCCTTGAATAGGGCTATGCCCGTGAGGTGTGAATTACCTAGAGAAGTTCTCCTCCTTGAATAGGGCTATGCCCATCAGGTGTGAATTACCCTAGAGAAGTTCACCTCCTTGAATAGGGCTATGCGCGTGAGGTGTGGAATTACCTAGAGAAGTTTCCCCTCCTTGAATAGGGCTATGCCCGTTGAGGTGTGAATTACCTAAAGAAGTTCCCCTCCTTGCAATAGGGCTATGCCCGTGAGGTGTGAATTACCTAAGAGAAGTTACCCTCCTTGAATAGGGGCTTCTGCCCGTAGGGGTGTGATTACCTAGAAGAAGTTAACCCTTCCTTGAATAGGGGCCTATGCCCGTGAGGTGTGAAACCTAGAGAAGTTCCCTTCCTTGAATAGGGGCTATGCGCGTGAGGTGTGAATTACCTTAAGAAGTTGTTCCCCTCCTTAAACAGGGCTATGCCCGTGAGGTTGTGAATTACCTAGAAGTAGTTCCGCCCTCCTTGAATAGGGGCTATGCCCGTGAGGTGTGTGAATTACCTAGAGAATTCCCCTCCTTTCGATATATGGGCCTATGCCGTGAGGTGGTGAATTACCTGGAGAAGTTACCCTCCTCCTCGAATAGGGCTATCCCCGTGAGGGGGTGGATTACCTAGAAAAAATTCCCCCCCTTAATAAGGGGTTTCCCCGGGGGGGGGAATACATTGAAAAGTTTCCCGCCTCCTTGAATAGGGCATATGCCCGTGAGGTGTGAATTACCTAGAGAAGTTTCCCTCCTTGATTAGGGCTATGGCCCGTGAGTGGTGAATTACCTAGAGAAGTTCCCCTCCTTGATTAGGCTATGCCCGTGAGGTGTGAAATACCTAGAGAAGTTCCCCTCCTTGAATAGGGCTATGCCCGTGAGGTGTGAAATAAATAGAGAAGTTCCCCTCCTTGAATAGGGCTATGCCCGTGAGGTGTGAATTACCTAGAGAAGTTCCCCTCCTTGAATAGGGCTATGCCCGTGAGGTGTGAATTACCTAGAGAAAGTTCCCCTCCTTGAAATAGGGCTATGCCGTGAGAGGTGTGAATTACCTTGAGAAGTTTCCCTCCTTGAATAGTGCTATTCCCGTGAGGTGTGAATTACACTAGAGAAGTTACCCTCCTTGAATAGGGCTATAGCCCGTGAGGTGTGAATTAATCTAAAGAAATTTCCCCCCCTTGAGGGGGGTTTGGCCGGGGGGGGTGAATTTACAAAAAAAATTCCCCTCCTCTTGAAAAGGGCTATGCCAGTGAGCGTGTGGGAATTACATAGAGAAGTTCCCTCCTTGAATAGGCTATGCCCGTGAGATTGGTGAATTACCTAGAGAAGTTCTTCTGGTTGATAGGGCTATGCCAGTGAGGTGTGAATTACCGTAGAGAAGTTCCTCCTCTTTGAATATTGCTATGGCCCAGTGAGGTGGTGAATCACGCTAGAGAAGTTCCCCCCTCCTTGAATAGTGGCTAGTCCCGTGAGGTGTGAATTACCTAGAGAAGTTCCCCTCCTTGAATAGGGCTATGCCCGTGAGGTGTGAATTACCTAGAGAAGTTCCCCTCCTTGAATAGGGCTATGCCCGTGAGGTGTGAATTACCAAGAGAAGTTCCCCTCCTTGAATAGGGCTATGCGCGTGAGGTGTGAGTTACCTAGAGAGAAAGGTCTTTCCCCTCCTTGAATAGGCTATGCCCGTGAGGTGTGAATTACCCTAGAGAAGTTCCTCCTTGAATAGGGCTTTTGCCCGTTGAGGTGTGAATACCTAGAGAAGTTTCCCCTCCTTGAATAGGGCTGAGCCGTGTAGTGTGAATTACCTAGAGAAGTTCCCTCCTTGAATAGGGCCTATGCCCGTGAGGTTTTAAATTACCTAGAGAAATTACCTAGAGAAGTGAATTACTAGTATAAATTACCTAGAGAAGTTTCCCTCCTTGAAAATAGGGCTATGCCCGTGGAGTGTGAATTACCTGGAGAAGTTCCCTCCTTGAATAGGGCTATGCCCGTGAGGTGTGATATTACCTAGAGAAGTTCCGCCTCCGAAATAGGGCTATGCCGTGAGGTGTGAATTACCTAGAAGAAAGTTCCCCTCCTTGAATAGGGATTATGCCCGTGAGTGTGAATTACCTAGAGAGGTTTCCCCTTCCTTGAATAGGCTATGCCCGTGAGGTGTAATTACCTCTTAGAGAAGTTCCCTCATTGAATAGGGCTATGCCCGTGAGGTGTGAAATAAATAGAGAAGTTCCCTTTTTGAATAGGCTATGACCGTGAGGTGTTGAATTCATTAGAGAAGTTCCCCTCCTTGAATAGGGCTAGCCCGTGATGTGTGAATTACCTAGAGAAGTTCCCCTCCTTGAATAGGGCTATGCCCGTGAAATGTGAATTACCTAGAGAAGTTCCCCTCCTTGAATAGGGCTATGCCCGTGAGGTGTGAATTACCTAGAGAAGTTCCCTCCTTGATTAGGGCTATGCCCGTGAGGTGTGAATACCTAGAGAAGTTCCCTCCTTGAATAGGGCTAATGCCCGTGAGGTGTGAATTTCCTAGAGAAGTTCCCCTCCTTGAATAGGGCTATACCCGTGAGATGGGAATTACCTAGAGAAGTTTCCCTCCTTGAATAGGGCTTTTCCCTGGGAGGTGTAATTTCCCTAGAAATGTTCTCCCTTCTTTAAATGGGTTTTGCCCGTGAGGTGTGAATTACCTAGAAAAGTTCCCCTCCTTGAATAGGGCTATGCCCGTGAGGTGTGAATTACCTAGAGAAGTTTCCCTCCTTGAATAGGCTATGCCCGTGAGGTGTGAATTACCTAGAGAAGTTCCCCTCCTTGAATAGGGTTATGCCCCTTGAGGTGTGAATTACCTTGAAAAAGTCCCTCCTTGAATAGGGCTATGCCCGTGATGGTGTGAATTAACTAGAGAAATTCCTCCTTGAATAGGGTTATGCCCGTGAGGTGTGAATTACCTAGAGAAGTTCACCTCCTTGAATAGGGCTATGCACGTGAGGTGTGAATTACCTAGAGAAGTTCCCCTCCTTGAATAGGGCTATGACCGTGAGGTGTGAATTACCTGGAGAATTTCCCCTCCTTCCTTGAATAGGCCTATGCCCGTGAGGTGTGTTTACTAGAGAAGTTCCCCTCCTTAAATAGGGCTATGCCCGTGAGGTGTGAATTTAAGTAGAGAAGTTCCCCTCGCTGAATAAAGGGCTATCCCCGTGAGGTATGAATTACCTAGAGAAGTTTTTCTCCTTGAAATAAGGCTTATGCCCGTGAGGTGTTTATTACCTAGAGAAGTTCGCCTCCTTGAATAGGGCTATGGCCCGTGAGGTGTGAATTACCCTAAGAGAAGTTCCCCTCCTGAATAGGGCTATGCCAAGTGAAGGTGTGAATTCCTTAGAGAGTTCCCGATCCTTGAATAGGGGCTATGCCCGTGAAGTGTGAAATTTACCTAGAGAAGTTTCCCTTCCTTGAATAGGGCCAATGCCGTGAGGTGTGAATTACCTAGTAAATTACACCCCTCCTTGAATAGGGCTATGCCCCGTGGGTGTGAATTACCTAGGAAGTTCCCCTCCTTGAACAGGGCTATGCCCGTGAGGTGTGAATTTACCTAGAGAAGTTCCCCTCCTTGAATAGGGCAATGCGTGAGGTGTGAATTACTAGAGAAGTTTCCCCTCCTTGAAGAGGGCTAATGCCCGTGAGGTGTGAATTACCTAGAGAAGTTCCCCCTCCTTGAAGAGGGCTATGCCCGTGAGGTGTGAATTACCTAGAAAAGTTCCCCTCCTTGAATAGGGCTATGCCCGTGAGGTGTGAATTACCTAGAGAAGTTCCTCCTTGAATAGGGCTATGCCGTGAGGTGTGAATTACCTAGAGAAGTTCCCCTCCTTGAATAGGGCTATGCCCGTGAGGTGTGAATTACCTAGAGAAGTTCCCCTCCTTGAATAGGGCTATGCCCGTGAAGAGGTTGTGAATTACTAGAGAAGTTCCCCTCATTGAAAACTGGCCATGCCCGTGAGGTGTGAATTACCTAGGAAGAGAAGTTCCTCCTTGAATAGGGCTATGCCCGTGAGGTGTGAATTACCTGAGAAGTTCCAATCCTTGAATAAGGGCTATGCCTTGAGGTGTGAATTCCTTGAGAAGTTCCCTTCCTTGAATAGGGCTATGCCCGCGGGTGGGTGAAATACTAGAGAAGTTCTTCCCATCCTTGATAGGGCTTGCCCGTAGAGGTGTGAAATTACCCATAGAGAAGTTCCCCTCTTGAATTAGGGCTATTGCCCGTGAGGTGTCATTTAAAAAGAGAAGTTTTCCCCTCTATGAATAGGGCTATGCCCGTGGGGTGTGATCTAAATAGAGAAGTTCCCCTTCTTGAATAGGGCTATGCTCGTGAGGTGTGAATTAATAAGAGAAGTTCCCCTCCTTGAATAGGGCTATGCCCGTGAGGTGTGAATTACCTAGAGAAGTTCCCCTCCTTGAATAGGGCTATGCCCGTGAGGTGTGAATTAACCTAGAGAAGTTCCCCTCCTTGAATAGGGCTATGCCCGTGAGGTGTGAATTACCTAGAGAAGTTCCCCTCCTTGAATAGGGCTATGCCCATGAAGTGTGTAGAAATCACCTAGAGAAGTTCCCCCCTTGGAATAGGGCTAATGCCCCGTGAATTACCTAGAGAGATTCCCCTCCTTGAATAGGGGCTATGCCGTGAGGTGGAATTAACCTAGAGAAAGTTCCGCCTCCTTGACAGGGCTATGGCCCTTGGAAGGGTGAATTTACCTAAAGAGTTCCCCCTTGATAAGGGCTATGCCCGTGAGGTGTGAATTACCTAGAGAAGTTCCCCTCTTGAATAGGGCTATGCCCGTGAGGTGTGAATTTACTGAGAAGTTTACCCTCCTGAATTAGGGCTAAGCCCTTGGAGGTGTTGAATTTAATCTCGAAGAAGTTCCTCCTTGATAGGGCTAAGCCGTGAGGTGTGATTACCTAGAGAATTGTCCTCCTTGAATAGGGCTATGCCCATGAGGTGTGAATCACCTAAGAGAAAGTTCCCTCCTTGACTAGGGGCTAATGCCGTGAGGTGTGTGAATAAATAGAGAAGTTCCCTCCTTGAAGAGGGCTTTGCCCGTGAGGTGTGAAATCCGAAAGGTTCCCCTCCTTGAATAGGGCTATGCCGTGAGGTGTGAATTACCTAGAGAAGTTCCCCTCCTTGAATAGGGCTATGCCCGTGAGGTGTGAATTACCTAGAGAAGTTCCCCTCCTTGAATAGGGCTATGCCCGTGAGGTGTGAATTACCTAGAGAAGTTCCCCTCCTTGAATAGGGCCGTGCTCGTGAGGTGTGAATTACCTAGAGAAGTACCCCTCTTTGAATACTGCCATGCCCGTGAGGTGTGAATTACCTAGAGAAGTTCCCCTCCTTGAATAGGGCTATGCCCGTGAGGTGTGAATTACCTAGAGAAGTTCCCTCCTTGAATAGGGCTATGCCGTGAGGTGTGAATTACTAGAGAAGTTCCCCTCCTTGAAATGGGGGTAATGCCCGTGAGGTGTGAATTTACTATAAGGAAGTTCCCATCCTTGAATAGGGCTTATGCCCGTGAGGTGTGAATTACCTAGAGAAGTTCCCCACCTTGAATTGGGCTATGCCCGTGAGGTTGGTGAATTACCTAGAGAAGTTCCCATCCTTGAAAATAGGGCCGTGCTCGTGAGGTGTGAATTACCTAAGAAGTTCCCCTCCTTTTGAATACTGGCATGCCCGTGAGGTGTGAAATTACCTAGAGAAGTCCCCTCTGAATAGGGCTATGCCCGTGAGGTGTGAATTACCTAGAGAAGTTCCAATCCTTGAATAGGGCTATGCCTGTGAGGTGTGAATTACCTAGAGAAGTTCCCTTCCTTGAATAGGGCTATGCCCGCGAGGTGTGAAATACCTAGAGAAGTTCTCCTCCTTGAATAGGGCTATGCCCGTGAGGTGTGAAATTACCTAAGAATTCCCTCACTTGAATAGGCATGCCCGTGAGGTGTCATTAAAAAGAGAAGTTCCCCTCCTTGAATAGGGCTATGCCCGTGTGAGGTGTGAATTACCCTAGAGAAGTTTCCCTACTTGAAAAGTTCTGCCCGTGTTGTGTGAATTACCTAGAGAAGTTCGCCTACTTGAATAGGGCTTTGCCCGCGAAAGGTGTGAATTACCTAGAGAAGTTAAACTCCTTGCCTTAAATAGGCTATGCCCGTGAGGTGTGAATATCTAGAAGTTCCCCTCCTTGCATAGGGCTAATGCCCGTGAGGTGTGAATTACCTAGAGAAGTTCCCCCTCCTCGAATAGGGCTATGTCCATGAGGTGTGAATTCACCTAGAGAAGTTTCCCTCCTTGAATAGGGCTATGCCGTGGAGGGTGTGAATAAATAGAGAAGTTCCCCTCCTTGAATAAGGGCTATGCCCGTGAGGTGTGAATTACTAGGAAAAAGTTCCGCCTCCTTGAACAGGCTATGCCCTTGAGGTTGGTGAAATTTCACCTAAAGAAGTTCGCCCCTCCTGAAATAGGGCAATGCCCGTGAGGTGTGAATTAACTTGAGAAGGGTTCCCCTCCTTGAATAAGGGCTATGCCAAATAGGTGTGAATTAACCTAAAGAAGTTACCCTCCCCTTGAATAGGGCTAAGCCCGTGAGGTGTGAAATTATCTAGAGAAGTTCCCCTCCTTGAATAGGGCTAAACCCGTGAGGTGTGAAATTACCTAAAAAAGTTCCCCTCCTTGAATAGGCTATGCCGTGAGGTGTGAATTAACCTAGAGAAGTCCCCTCCTTGAATGGGCTAGTGCCCGTGGGAAGGTGTAAATTACCGTAGTTAGAAAGTTCCCCTCCTTGAAATAGGGCTATGCCGTGAGGTGTGAATTACCTAAGAGAAAGTTCCCTCCTTGAATAGGCCTATGACCGTGGAGGGTGTGATTACCTAAGAGAAGTTCCACCTCACTTGAATAAGGGCTTTGCCCGTTGAGGTGTGAATACCTAGAGAAGTTCTCCTCTTTGAATAGGGGCTATGCCCGTTGGGTGTGAATTACCTAGAGGAAAGTTCCCCTTCCTTGGAACCTGGGCTAAGCCCGTGAATTTGTGAATACCTAGAAAAGTTCCTCTTCCATGATAGGGGCTATGCCGTTGAGGTGTGAATTACCTAGAGAAGTTCCCCTCCTTGAATAGGGCTATGCCCGTGAGGTGTGAATTACCTAGAGAAGTTCACTCTCCTGGAATAGGGCTATGCCCGTGTAAGGTGTGAATTACCTAGAGAAGTTCCCTCTCCTTGAATAGGGCAATGACCGTGAGGTGTGAATTACCTAGAGAGGTTCCCCTCCTTGAATAGGGCTTATGCCCGTGAGGTGTGAATTAACCAAAGAAGTTCCCCTCCTTGAATAGGGCTATGCCGTGAGGTGTGAATTACCTTAGAGAAATTCCCCTCCTTGAATAGGGCTATGCCCGTGGAGGTGTGAATTACCTAGAGAAGTTCGCCCTCCTTGAAAGGGCTATGCCCGTGAGTGGTGAATTACCTAGAGAAGTTCACCCTCACTAGGATAGGGCAATGCCCGTGAGGTGGTGAATTACCTAGAAGAATTTCCCCTCTTAATAGGGCTAATGCCCCATGAGGTGGTGAATTACCTGAAGAAGTTCCCCTCCTTGAAGAGGGCTATGGCCCGTGAGGTGTGAATTACCTAGAGAAGTTCCCTCCTTGAATAGGGCTATGCCGTGAAGTGTGAATTACTTAGAGAAGTTCCCTCCTTGAATAGGGCTATGCCCGTGAGGTGTGAAATACCTAGAGAAGGTTCCCCTCCTAAAATAGGGCTATGCCCGTGAGGTGTGAATTACCTAGAGAAAGTTCCCCTCCTTGAATAGGGCCTGCTCGGTGAGGTTGTGAAATACCTAGAGAAGTTCCCCTCATTGAAAACTGGCCATGCCCGTGAGGTGTGAATTACCTAGAGAAGTTCTCCTCCTTGAATAGGGCTATGACCGTGAGGTGTGAATTAACCAAAGAGTTCAAATCCTTGAATAGGGCTATGCTGTGAGGTGTGAATTACCTAGAGAAGTCCCCCTCCTTGAAGTAGGGCTATGCCGCGTGTGAATTACCTAGAGAAGATCTCCTCCTTGAATAGGGCTATGCGCGTGAGAGGTGTGAATTACTAGAGAAGTTCCCCTCCTTGAATAGGGCTAATCGCCCGTGAGGTGTCATTTAAAAAGAGAAGTTCCCCTCCTTGAATAGGGCTATGCCCGTGAGGTGTGAATTACCTAGAGAAGTTCCCCTCCTTGAATAGGGCTATGCCCGTGAGGTGTGAATTACCTAGAGAAGTTCCCTACTTGAATATGGGCTATGCCCGTTAGGTGTCAATTACTTAGAGGAAGTTCCGCTCCTTGAATAGGGCTATTGACCGTAAGGGTGAATTACTAGAGAAGTTCCCCTCCTAAAATAGGGCTATGCCCGTGTGGTGGGAATTACCTAGAAAAGTTTCCCTCTTTGAATAGGGCTAATGCCCGTGAGGTGTGAAATTACCTAGAGAAGTTCCCCTCCTTTGAATAGGGCTAAGCCGTGAGGTGGTGAATTACCTAGAAGAAGTCCCTCTCCTTGATAGGGCTATGCCGTGAGGTGTGAATTACCTACATAGAAATTCCCCTCCTTGAATAGGGCTGTGCCGTGAGGTGTGAATTACCGTTAGAGAATTTCACCTCCTTGAATAGGGCTATGCCCGTGAGGTGGTGAAGTTACGCTAGAGAAGTTCCCATCCCTTGGAATAGGGCTATGCGCCGTGAGGTGTGAATGTACCTAGAGAAGTTCCCTCACCTGAATAGGGTATCCCGTGAGGTGTCAGTTACCTAGAGAAGTTCCCCTCCTTGAATAGGGCTATGCCCGTGAGGTGTGAATTACCTAGAGAAGTTCCCCTCCTTGAATAGGGCTATGCCCATGAAGTGTGAATTACCTGGAGAAGTTCCCCTCCTTGAATAGGGCTGAGATGCCCGTGAGGTGTGAATTACTAGAGAATTCCCCTCCTCGAATAGGGCTATGCCATGAGGTGTGAATCACCTAGAGAAGTTCCCCTCCTTGAATAGGGCTATGCCCGTGAGGTGTGAAATAAATAGAGAAGTTCCCCTCCTTGATAGGGCTATGCCCGTGAGGGTGAAATTACCCTTAGAGAAGTTTCCCCTCCTTGAATAGGGGCTATGCCTTGAGGTGTGAATTACCTAAAGAAGTTCCCACCCCTTGAATAGGGCTATGCCGTGAGGTGTGAATTACCTAGAAAGTTCCCCTGCCTTGAATAGGGGCTAATGCCGTGAGGTGGTGAATTACCTAGAGAAGTTCCCCTCCTTGAATAGGGCTAAGCCCGTGAGGTGTGAATTATCTAGAGAAGTTCCCCTCCTTGAATAGGGCTATGCCCGTGAGGTGTGAATTACCTAGAGAAGTTCCCCTCCTTGAATAGGGCTATGCCCGTGTTGAGGTGTGAATTACATAGAGATGTTCCCCTCCTTGAATAGGGCTATGCCCGTAAGGTGTAAATTACCTAGAGAAGTTCCCCGCTCCTTGAATAGGGCTTAATGCCCTTGAGGTGTGAATTACGTCAGAAGAAGTTTCCCTCCTTGAATAGGGCTATGACCGTGAGGTGTGAATTACCTAGAGAAGTTCCCCTCCTTGAATAGGGCTATGCCCGTGAGGTGTGAATTACCTAGAGAAGTTCCCCTCCTTGAATAAAGCTATGCCTTGAGGTGTGAATTACCTAGAGAAGTTCCCCTCCTTGAATAGGGCTAAGCCCGTGATTTGTGAATTACCTAGAACAAGTTCCTCTCCTTGAATAGGGCTATGCCGTGAGGTGTGAATTACCTAGAGTTACCCTTCTTGAAGAGGGCTATGCCCGTTGAGGTGTGATTACCTAGAGAAGTTCCCCTCCTTGAATAGGGCTATGCCCGTGAGGTGTGAATTACCTAGAGAAGTTCCCCTCCTTGAATAGGGCTATGCCCGTGAGGTGTGAATTACCTAGAGAAGTTCCCCTCCTTGAATAGGGCTATGCCCGTGAGGTGTGAATTACCTAGAGAAGTTCCCCACCTTGAATAGGGCTATGCCCGTGAGGTGTGAATTACCTAGAGAAGTTGCCCTCTTGAATAGGGCCGTGCTCGTGAGGTGTGAAATTACCTGAGAAGTACCCTCTTTGAATACTGGCCATGCCGTGAGGTGTAGAATTACGCTTAGAGAAGTTCCCCTCCTTGAATAGGGCTATGCCCGTGAGGTGTGAATTACCTAGAGAAGTTCCAATCCTTGAATAGGGCTATGCCTGTGAGGTGTGAATTACCTAGAGAAGTTCCCTTCCTTGAATAGGGCTATGCCCGCGAGGTGTGAAATACCTAGAGAAGTTCTCCTCCTTGAATAGGGCTATGCCCGTGAGGTGTGAATTACCTAGAGAAAGTTCCCTCCTTGAATGAATAGGGCCTATGCCCGTGAGGTGTCATTTTAAAAGAGAAGTTCCCCCACCTCCTTGAAATAGGGCTATGCCCGTGAGGTGTGAATTAGCTAGAGAAGTGCCCGTCCCTGAATAAGGGTTATGCCCGTGAGGTGTGAATTACAAAGAGAGATTCCCCCACTTTGAAAGGGGACTATGCCCGTTAGGTGTCAATTACTTAGAGAAGTTCCCTCCTTGAATAGGGCTATGCCCGTAAGGTGTGAATTACCTAGAGAAGTTACCCTCCTTGAATAGGGCTATTTCCGTGAGGTGTGAATTAGCCTAAGAGAAGTTTTCCCTCTTTGAAATAGGGCATGCCGTGAGGTGGTGAAATTACTAGGAGAAGTTCCCCATCCTTGGATAGGGCTAAGCCGCGTGAGGTGTGAAGATTAACCTAGGAAGTTCTCTCCTTGAATAGGGCTTATGCCCGTGAGGTGTGAATTACCTAGAGAAATTCCGCCCATCCTTGAATAGGGCTTGTGGCCGTGAGGGTGTGACATTAACCGTAGAGAAGTTCACTCTCCTTGAATTGGGCTATGCCGTGAGGTGTGAATTTAACCTAGAGAAGTTCCCCTCCTGAAATAGGGCTATGCCCGTGAGGTGTGATTTACCTAGAGAATTGGCCCCTCCTTGAATAGGGCTATACCCGTGAGGTGTCAGTTACCTAGAGAAGTTGCCCTCCTTAGGAATAGGGCTATGCCCGTTGAGGTGGTGAATTTACCTACGAAGAAGTCCCCTCCTTGAAGTAGGGCTATGCCCATAAGAGTGTGAATTACCTAGGGAATTTCCCCTCCTTGAATAGGGCTATGCCCGTGAGTTGTGAATTACCTTAGAGAAGTTCCCCTCCTCGAATAGGGCTATGCCATGAGGTGTGAATTACCTAGAAGTTCCCCTCGGCTTGAATAGGGCTATGCCGTGAGGTGTGAATAAATAAGAGAGTTCCCTCCTTTGAATGGGCTATGCCGTGAAGGTGTGAAATTAACCTAGAGAGAGTTGCACCCTCCTTGAAACAGGGCTATGCCCCTTGAGGTGTGAAATGTACCTAAAGAAAGTTCCCCTCCTTGAATAGGCTATTGCCGTGAGGTGTGAATTACCTTAAGAGAAGTTCCCCTCCTTGAATTAGGGCTATGCCCGTGAGGTGTGAATTAACATAGAGAAGTTATCCCTCCTGAATAGGGTAAGCCCGTGAGGTGTGAATTATCTAGAGAAGTTCCCCTCCTTGAATAGGGCTAAGCCCGTGAGGTGTGAATTACCTAGAAAAGTTCCCCTCCTTGAATAGGGCTATGCCCGTGAGGTGTGAATTACATAGAGAAGTTCCCCTCCTTGAATAGGGCTATGCCCGTAAGGTGTAAATTACCGTAGAGAGTTCCCTCCTTGAATAGGGCTATGCCCGTGAAGGTTTTGAATTACCTAGAGAAGTTCCCCTCATGGAATAGGCCTATGACCGTGAGGTGTGAATTAACCTAGAGAAGTTCCCTCCTTGAATAGGGCTATGCCCGTGAGGTGTGAATTACCTAGAGAAGTTCCCCTCCTTGAATAAAGCCATGCCTTTGAGGTGTGAATTACCTAGAGAAGTTCCCCTCCTTGAATAGGGCTAAGCCCGTGATTTGTGAATTACCTAGAGAAGTTCCTCTCCTTGAATAGGGCTATGCCCGTGAGGTGTGAATTACCTAGAGAAATTCCCCTCCTTGAATAGGGCTATGCCCGTGAGGTGTGAATTACCTAGAGAAGTTCCCCTCCTTGAATAGGGCTATGCCCGTGAGGTGTGAATTACCTAGAGAAGTTCCCCTCCTTGAATAGGGCTATGCCCGTGAGGTGTTTTTTTTTTTTGGTGAATTACGTTACAAAGTTCCCCTCCTTGATAGGGCTATGCCCGTGAGGGTGTGAATTACCTAGAGAAGTTCCCCTCCTTAATAGGGCCGTGCTCGTGAGGTGTGAATTACCTAGAGAAGTACCCCTCTTTGAATACTGCCATGCCCGTAGGTGTGAATTAACTTAGAGAAGTTCCCTCGCTTTGAATAGGGCTATGCCCCGTGAGGTGTGAATTACCCTAAGAAAGTTCCAATCCTTGAATAGGGCTATGCCTGTGAGGTGTGAATTACCGTAGAGAGAGTTCCTGCTTCCTTGAATAGGGCTAATGCCCGCGAAGGTTGTGAAATACCTAGTAGAAGTTCTCACCCTCCTTGAATAGGGCTATTGCCCGTGAGGTGGTGAATTACCTAGGAAGAAGTTTCCCCTCCTTGAAATAGGGCTAATGCCCGTGAGGTGTGAATTATCTAGAGAAGTTCCCCTCCTTGAATAGGGCTATGCCCGTGAGGTGAGAATTACCTAGAGAAGTTCCCCTCCTTGAATAGGGCTATGCCCGTGAGGTGTGAATTACCTAGAGAAGTTCCCCTACTTGAATAGGGCTATGCCCGTTAGGTGTCAATTACTTAGAGAAGTTCCCTCCTTGAATAGGGCTATGCCCGTGCGTGAGGTGTGAATTACTAGAGAAGTTACCCTCCTTGAATAGGGCTATGCCCGTGAGGTGTGAATTACCTAGAGAAGTTCCCCTCCTTGAATAGGGCTATGCCCGTGAGGTGTGAATTACCTAGAGAAGTTCCCCTCCTTGAATAGGGCTATGCCCGTGAGGTCTGAATTACCTAGAGAAGTTCCTCTCTCTTGAATAGGGCTATGCGCGTGAGGTGGTGAATTACCTAGAGAAATTCCCCCTCCTTGGAATAGGGCTGTTGCCCGTGAGGTGGTGAATTACGCGTAGAGAAGTTCACCCCTTGAATAGGGTATGCCCGTGAGGTGGTGAATTACCTAGAG
>JABUQX010099676.1:5000-16358 GCA_015478945.1 Trachelipus rathkii
AACTACACTAGGTAAATGCTGCCTTAGACGCGAACTAAGAATCGAATCCTAGTCCCTTTCCATGCGATCCTGTCCTCAATCAATAGCGCCACAATAACTCTAACCATTTTATATAAAGAATAATGATTTTTCCTGATCAATCGTCATTATTCAAGCATTTCTACATTTAAATTGTTGACCTCTAAAATTGTATTTATATCGACTTAACTTATTCATCCTCAAAACTTTCAATCTTATTTACTAAAACATGAACTATTATTATTATTATTATTATTATTATTATTATTATTATTATTATTATTATTATTATTATTATTATTATTATTATTATTATTATTATTATTATTATTATTATTATTATTATTATTATTAATATTATTATTATTATTATTATTATTATTATTATTATTATTATTATTATTATTATTATTATTATTATTATTATTATTATTATTATTATTATTATTATTATCATTATTATTATTATCATTATTATTATTATCATTATTATTATTATCATTATTATTATTATCATTATTATTATTATTATTATTATTATTATTATTATTATTATTATTATTATTATTATTATTATTATTATTATTATTATATTTTACTAAATATTTGAATTAATAAATTCATGTCTAAAAAAATTTTCCTTTACAGAAATTTATGGTAGCGTAATTTTGCTTGTATGTTGTACAAAAGCCGCAATTTTACTAAATTCACAATAATAATATTTTGTACGTTCTAAATGATTTTTTCTGCAGTTGTATATATATATACATATATACATATATATATATATATATATATATATATATATATATATATATATATATATTTATATATATATATATATATATATATATATATATATATATATATATATATATATATATATATATATAGCCCCGTGTGGAAGAGCACTTCGTTCAACAAAGCGAGAGACCCAGGTTCGAAACTGGTCGGGTGTGAGAGAGTGAGTGGTGGTGACACTTAAGCTTAGCTTTCGTCCTACTCCGACATAAAATTGAAAACAGACTCTGACAAGTTCTCTGCCCTTCAGCGCTGGTGTTAATTGTAAATAATATATATATATATATATATATATATATATATATATATATATTATATATATATATATATATATATATATATATATATATATATATATATATATATATATATATATATATATATATATATACCTATATATATTATTATTATATATATATATATATATATATATATATATATATATATATATATATATATATATATATATATATATATATATATATATATATATATATATATATATATATATATATATATATATATATATAGAGAGAGAGAGAGAGAGAGAGAGAGAGAGAGAGAGAGAGAGAGAGAGAGAGAGAGAGAGAGAGAGAGAGAGAGAGAGAGAGAGAGAGAGAGAGAGAGAGAGAGAGAGAGAGAGAGAGAGAGAGAGAGAGAGAGAGAGAGAAGCACTCTCATAGCAAGTAAGAAAATAGCTTTCGATATCTTTAGAAGAGGAATATTGCGAGTTGTTGTCTCATTACGCTTGGCTTCGGTTCACGCAGACGTAAATGAATATATTAGTGAAGCGCAATGTTTCTGACTGAATAAAGATCCAGCATCCGTTCTAAGCTTAACCAGCCAGCGGTATTTGTCGTAAATCTACGTGAAAACCCAAGTACTGTATTTGAAAAGTCTCACAGACAAGGCATAAAATGTAAAATCCTCAGCGGGTAAAGATATATATATATATATATATATATATATATATATATATATATATATATATATATATATATATATATATATATATATATATATATACATATATATATATATATATATATATATATATATATATATATATATATATATATATATATATATATATATATATATATATGTAAAGGAGAGCAATAATTTGCTCTTCAAATCTTGATAAATGAAAAACTGGTTACAATACTAAAGAATCAGGTGAATAATATCTTGAACAAATACCTTGCTCCACTAGTAGACGTCAATTAAGTCCTATACAGAATCGGTGTCGTCTTCAAGAAGTATTGAATGATGGTACTGAACTACGATGAGAGCTATAAGCTGTCTCACGGCTGCAATTGCACTGCGACTCAGCACCATCCCGCCAGCAGCTCCTTCCTGATCACCATCTAACTCACATGCACCTCTAGATTCCCATATTTCCGATAACTCTCCTTCATATATGATGAATAAATAATAATATCGGAAGATCGGATAAATAAAAGAGATGCTCTATCAACTTGTTTAATAAAAAGAACGTAAGAATGTAGAAGATGTTGATCTCGATATATTGATCAATCACTTGTTCAGATGGACAGCCCTGCGATGATTCTTTACAAATTTATTAACCGGGTTTGTAATATTTATCTTTGAAGAATTTTTTGATATAGACCCGTGTAATAAGTGTTGTGTATGTTACTAGGTACTCTAATGAATCTCACTTTTACTTAACTTAAATATATTACAATATCTTGATTTTCAGGTATCTGTTCTTTTCTTAGGATCTGGAATCTTCTGTATTCATTAAGTAGATTGGTATTCTTCACTAGTTCCAGTCTGTGTTATAATTATTCGTAATTTCAATGTAGATTTAATAGTTTCTTCAGATATTATGTCCAACCCAGAACTTGTGTTTACTGTTATAGTAGATTTGGTAAGTTGTGTATCCCAAGGTATGATCTTGGTAATCTTTAGTTGTCCCAAGGTAGGATCCAAATACGTTACGTTGTCCCAAGGTAGGGTCCAAACAAGTTAAGTTGTCCCAAGGTAAGATTCAAATACGTCACGTTGTCCCAGAGGTAGGGTCCAAACAAGTTAAGTTGTTCCAAGGTAAGATCCCTGTATTAATACATAATTTTAGTTTCCTTTTTCAAATATTATTTTAATCTTATTTTCCAGGTACTCACCCTTCCTGTTTATAGGATGACTGTGAGGGGCATCTTATTTACACAATGGACATACACAACTCCAACAGGTTAAAAATAAGTTCTTTGGATATGGAATGCTTTTAATACCGTTTATCAGGTGATTCTTGTTTCATGCTTTTACTTTTCTTAAGTTTACAGTTTTACTCACTTAATTTATTCAGTTTTTATTATTTGTCTTTTTACTTATTTTAAAAATCATTTATTTAGAGAATATTCAATTTGGATTACCCACCTAGATTGTACAATTGATTATCTTCGCTTCTTCAATTGTGAATGGAGGTTAGATCTTGATTATGTACTTCCAGTTGTCTTTGTAAGTATTGTTCTTCTATCTTGCTTATTATAACTTTATTGTTATCTATCTCATGAGTATTAATCAAATAAAATAAATTATTAAGCAAGATCTATGTTTCAAAGTAACAAATAATGGTACTAAATTAGTTTATAATTTATCCTCTCTCATTCAACATGTACTGAAAAGTAATCCAGTATTAGTATTATATTCATTTTCTATAATTTTGTATATAATAAAGAATAAATACATATCGTTTTCTTCTCATGCTCCCAACTGGACAACAGTACATGACCAGTAGAATTTGTTTTCGTGCTCACCTTTACACATGATTACTTAAAATTACTTAATTATTTTTAATAAATTAAATTTAATGACAATGATGTTTAATTTACTGACCTTGAAAGGGATATTTCAGCGTCTAGCTTGGAAATAAGTTTTGACAAGAAAATACATTCATATGCTATGATACAGATTTTATACTTAAATAAATTACATTCAACAATTCAGTAATTAATAACTTTCAGTAAACTGTAAAAAGAAAGGGACATATAGTTATCTGTTTACAAGGTAAGTTTTTCATAACTGAAGTGAGATAATAGATAATCACAATATAATAGTTTTTGTTTTTATTTTTGAGATCCAAAGCAGACCTCACTTTAATTTACAAAAATTGGAAATGTACAAAACATCTTAGCGCTGCTCTTTATTTTTTTACTCATACATTTTAATTAACCACAGGCATTTTTTAATCACTCTTACATCCTCCCCCACTAAGCCTAAACCCCCACCTTCATTTTCTTCGTCATGCGAAGTTTTAATTAAGATGAGGTGGAAGCTTACAACCGCGAAGGTACGGAGGACGAAGAGGTACTCGAACCAATATTTTAAATATTTAGGGAGATATTTTACAATCATAAGAATAAACATGTACAAAAATTATTTTACAAGTTTTTTGAACTTTAATAATTAAGATTAGGAGCATTACACAAAGAAGAGAATCCTCTGACGGTTCCCCTTTCTTCATGCAATATTTTTATCCAATGTTGGAATATATACTCCTGTTGTTGTGGAGGCACCCTCATCCAATTGATCTGATGCATCGCCCATCTAACGCTAGAGCGTAGGGTTATTAATGCATTATCAATTGGAGGAGGATTATAACCCCCAGGAATGTGGGAATCTTGGGAATTATAAGTATAATTCAAGGAATAATTACTAGGGTTTGGAATAGGGTTTTGGACTGACTGAGACTGGTTACTGGGATTTGAGAATGAATAAGATACATTATTGGGGTTTGGAATTGAATAGGATACATTATTATGATTTGGAATTGAATAGGATACATGATTAGGATTTGGGATTGAATAAGATACATTATTAGGATTTGGGATTGAATAAGACACGTTACTTTGAGGGATTGATGATGAGTGTTGATAAGATTGGGAAGCATTAGCACCACTGGTACTGGGAAGATAATGATCATGTTTGATACCTTATCTTTAACTAATTTAATTACTTGCCTCTTATTATTTTGAATTCTTTTGAAACGTAAATAGCAAGTTTTTGGATATATTAGCTAAAATGTTGTGATTTGATATCTCTTACTGCTAACGTTTTAGTTTTGTTTTTATCTTCGTCCACATACAGTATGTAATATTAATAGCAAAATAATTTAGCTTTGCCCTTGTGCAAGCATCCATTTTTAAATGTACAAAGCATCCCTTTAAATAATTTTTAAGTTTATTTTTTTGCTTATCTGCTTCTTCTAGAGCTATTTTATGAATATTTTCCCAGTCTAAAGGGACTTCCAGTTTCGTAACCATGTCTCTGCACAATGCATTAAATCCTGGTCTTCAAAATAACTTATGGGTCACATTTAACAAACATAATAATCCTGTATTACTGAATTTTTCACTTGAATAGACATAAGTTTTTGACAATTGAAAAAAAGTATCCATCTTAGTCTGAGTTGTTTTTGAAAATAAAGGTTTATCCTGAACAGCTTTTGCTTCACCTTTCTTTTTAACAATTGAAGGAATGTCTGGATGAGAGCGTTTTTAATATCACATTAATTTAAAAGAATTTAGTAGTGTAATTATTGTACCCAACTGAGTAAATTGGTTGGTTCTGTAACGTTTTTTAAGAATGATCGCATGACTGTTTTCGCATGCAACTGTCTCTACTATTTCATACTGGCAAATGTAAGTACTTTATCTAAAGCGAATAAAATATTCAAGTATATTAGGTATTTTCAATTTGGTTTAGTTGACATGATTTTTCTAAGGATATTAACACAATTAAAGTTATTATAAGTATAGAACCTTTTTTTAATTGAATAATAAATATAACATAAGCAAATTTGGAAAAAGAGATTATAAAATATATAATATATATATATATAATATATATAGTGTATATTATATATATATATATATATTATTAAGTATATAGTATTATATATATATATATATATATATATATATTATATATATATTAACGGTATATATATATATATTTATATATATATATATATATATATTATATATATATATATTATTATATATAAAATATATATTTATTATATTATATTTATATATTATATATATATATAACCTGTAGTAATAAAATTAATAATTACTCAACTTTGTACCTGGTGAAGCCAGAGCAGCGTCTTTTATTGCAGCTCCGACTCTTGCTCTGGCTCCAGGTCCTAAAATTTTGACTCTGGGTCTGGCTCCAGCCCCTCTAAAAATTTTGCCTCTGGCTCCACCCAAAACCTTGTGGCTCCAGCTACCGGCTCCGGCTCAGGCTCAGGCTAGGCACTGTTAGTAATTAAGGGTATGTTTAAAATAGTAACTTTCCTTCCATAGACGTTTTGAAATCTTGGTTGTTTTAAAAGCAAACTTGTGGTTTAGCCATTATTGCTAAATGATTTTTTTTTTATTATTATTAAATAGCACTGTTAGTTTAATAGTTTGAGATAGGTTTCATTGATCTATGCACACATCAGCAACTTTTCTTTTTCATGCTGATAATATTTAACTAATTACTTCCTGATTAAATATTTTTATAAGCTATTATTTTTTTTCTTTTCAGAATTATAGACTCTTTACAATGTTAATATTCACTTTCATCAATTAATATTAAAATGATATGGTTCTAAAGAAAGTCAAACCTTGTAACAATTCTAGCAATTAAAAACGATCATATGAAATAATAATAATAATAATAATTATCTGTACTCCTTTTGCCTTTCTGAATATGGAACCAATACCTAGACCAGAACAACTTTTTGATAATTCCCAAACTCTGCCAAATCTTTACTATGGTCGTATTATTTTGGGTGAAATTCCTCCACTCCTCTCGGCTGTAAAGAGAACAATACCAAGATGGTCATCGAGTCAACAGGTGAGATTATTTATAATTTAAAAAACATTTTTCTTCATTAATTTCAAACTTGTAGATTAGAAAATATCAAAAAAATTGTAGTTTTAGAATATATTAGGTACTTGCAATGATTTTAGATTCAAATTCTATCCAAATGGTTCAATAACTTTTAATAGTACTGTATTGTTTTTTTTTTTAATTTTAGTTACAGACTGGACTTGCTTAATTAATTACTTTAATATATTTCAGAAACATTTGGTAACATTAGTTGAAAATAATAGTAGTAAAACGGCAATTGACCTTGATATTCTATTTTTCATATGACTTGTATATATATATATATTATATTATATATATTATTTATATATATTATTATTGATTATATATATATTTATTATACTATATTATATGGTATATAATTATTTTAGTATATATATACATATATTATAATATATTATATATATATATATCTATAATACTATATATATATAGTATATATATATATATATATTATATATTAATATATATATATATTAGTATATATATACAAATGGGGGGAAATGGTCAAAATCGGTTTTTTTTTAATTTACTTCATTAAAAAATCAAATTTTAAGTTACATCTATACTTATAGTTTTTTCTGACATTTAGAGTTTTTCTTGATGTTTTAAATTTTCTTCTAATAAAAATCTCGAAATGAATATTTTTAACATTTTTTTGAAGAAATTATTTGATCAAAAATCTTGATTCGGAAAATGGTCAGTGGCGTCGGGAAGAGGTCATATAAATGAGTTAATTTGTTTGTGCTTGTCCAATAATTATAAATTATAATTTAAATGTTAAAGAGTTAATAATGTTATAGAATTAATTTGGATTGAAAGAAACGTCTAAGTTATTTTATTAAATTTTTCAAAACATTGATTTTACAAACTTTTTACAATATTATTTAAATTTTTTTTAGTATGCTAAAAAGAAAAAAAAAATGATATGACATGCAATTTTTAATATTTCTAATAATAAATAATAATAATATATCTTTGACTTTTCGCAAGATATGCATCTAAATTTTACCAGTACAATTTTGGATCGGAATTTCGCGTGAATTTTTTGATGAAAAAAATTTTTGGGAATATTATAATATTTAATGTATGACAATTAATACAATAATATTAAATAATAATAATAATAATATAATAATTGCTTATTTTTATAAAAAAACACGTGTTTTTTTTTTTTATATGGAGTATGTATCACATTTCACGTGAACTTTTTTATTATCCTTACACTAGATAACATCACGGAGAAGAAAACATTAACAATGTTTGTTGGTGTAATACAGTAAAATTTAGAAAAAATATTATTGAAAATAAAAAATGGACTTATTTTCTAACAAGTTTATACTGCGCGCTTTCCCCGCGCCGCTGGTTTTACCCGAATTGAAAACTTATAGTTTAAAAATAAAGCTTAATATTTTATTTTTTATACATGAAAATGTTAAAAATAGAACAATAAAAGTGATCTAAGTCAAAATTCTGATATCTTAGTTCTACGAGATTCACGAGGACATGCGAATTTTTTTTGCAAAAAAAAAAAATTTTTTTCGCACTTTGGGAATTTTTTTGACTAGTAGTAGCTAAGTTATTTACTTAAATTTTTATGTATGGTTTAAACTTATTTATGCTACCTAAACATCATGAAAATGTTTTAGATTTAAAAAAATATTACCATTAATTTATAAGTGAGCCGGTTTTCCCCTCCATGGACGATTATTTCCCATTTTACGATATAGCTATATATATATAGATATATAATATGAGTAATATATAGTATATATAGTATTTATTCTATATTAGTATATTATTATATTATATATAATATAGTATATTATTATATTACGGTAATATATTATATATATAATATATATATATTCTATATTATATTATATTATATTTTATATATATATATTATATATATAATATAATATAGTATTTTATATATATATCTATATACTAAATATAATATTTTATATTGCATATATTATATAGTATATATATATATATTATATATATATATTATATATATTATTATATATATATATATATATATATATTTATATATATTATTATTAACTGACTGGGATAGTATGATACTGTGTAATTATATATATATATATATATATTATTATATATATTTATATATATATATTATATTATATATATATATATATATATATATATATATATATATATATATATATTCTTAGAATAATGAATAGGGATGGTGATTTCGTAACTGATAAATTAGGTGTGAGGGGAGTGTGGAGGGAACACTTCGAAAATCTGCATAACATTGGCAGAATGAATGAGGTAATAGTGATGTTGTGTGGGTTTGATGTGTGAAGGTAATAGGTTTTTGGGGGATGAGTATTATAAGGAGGAGGTTTGTTAGATAGTGAAAGAAAGATTGAGAATGGTAAATTTTGTCGATATAGATGAATTGGTGAATGATCAAGAACGGAGGGGAGTTGGTGATTGTGATTTGGAAGTTGTGTTACAGCGTTTATGGAGGGTATAGTTCCGAGGGATTGGAGGCAGGGATGGCAATTTTGGTGATTTTTTTGATTTTTTAAAAAAAAATCAATTTGTGATTTTTTTAATTTTTTTAATTTTTTTATATTTTTTTTCAGATTCGATATTGAAAATATAAAAATCTTGTAACTTGGGCAATTATAGGTTTCACGTGACGTTAAGAATCAAAAAATCAAAATATCAAAAAGATCAAAAATCACTGAATTTTTAAAAAATCAAAAAATCAAAAATTGCCTCCCTGATTGGAGAGCAGTAATAGTACCTTATATAAGGGTAGTGGATAAGGGTTGTAGGAAATTTTAGGGAATTAGTTTTTGTGTTTAGGAAGGAATATATTGCTGTATTGTTCGTCCCAAAGAGTGGTCAAGTGACTGAGTACTGTATGGTGAAGAACAAGGTGCGTTTAGGTGGTAGAGGATGTAGTGATAAATTTTTACTTGAAACAATGATAGGAATGAGAAGTAATAATTGTATTTTTAGGTTTTAATGGGAAACTCTAGCATATTAACTTAAAGAGAAGGTTTATTGGCTTGTTAATGTTGTATAGGTGTTGGTGGTAGGCTTTGAAATGAATAAAATATATATGGATGATAGTGGGACGTGTGTAAGATATATTGTGTCAAAGTGTTGGTTTAAGTAGTGAAGTGAGGCAGGGTGTTTATGTTTCCTTGGTTAATTTTCATTTTTGTAAATATGGACTGGGGGTTATTAAAGAATTAGAGTTGTGAGGGTGGCAGGAATGGTGTTAGGATCATGAAGAATGGAAGAAAGGGGAGGGTGTCCCTACTTGTTGTGCTCGAATGATTAGGTTTTTGCATGGCGAATCTGAAGAGGTTTGAGAGGATTGAGTAGAAGAGTTTGGCAGGGTGTGTAAAGGTAGGGGTTTGAAAGTAACATAGATAAGAGTAAGGTTATAGTTGTGAGTGAGGCAGTCCTCAGTGTGGAAGTTATGTTAGAATGGATGAGCAGCTGGAACAAGTGTCTTGAGTTTAATATTTAGGATATACGTGTTGGATGAAAAAAGGAACGGATGATTGCAGAATGTAAGTAGGAAGTTTGTGATGTTCAGGATGTGGTGGTGCAATTAATCTTGAATGGATGTAAAGGGATACTTACGTTTGAGGTGCTAGGGTTCAAACATAGGGTATATTGTTACTGTGTTAATGTATGTAGTGAAACTATGGTCTGGATAAGTGGTATAAGATCTAAAGTGGAATGTGTTCAGATGAGAATCTTGGGGGGCATGTTTAGTGTGTGAGAAGAATATGATAAAATGAGGAATGGACGTATTAGACAGATTTGTGTTGTGTGAAGAAATGGGTAAATGTGCGGGTGCCGAAGTATGGAGGTGGGTTGGTGTCGGTGGAAAGGATGAATAATAGTTTAGTCGGTTGGTTGGTACTTGAGTGGGTGGTGGTTTTTTTTTTTTTTTTTTTTTACAAGATTACCACATCAGCAGGGCCTGAGCTTTTCAAGGAGGGGGACAGGAATAAAATAGCAAGGAAAGCCGCACCAAACACCAACTAAAGCATCTCTCAGTGAGCACAGACGTAGTGTTTTAAAGAGAGGAGATTATAATACAAGTTAAAAGAAAATATAAGTATCCCACAGAACAGAAGTTGCTGGAAAGAAGGAGGCACGACAGAATGAGTCTGGGATTTTCAATGATCACGCAAAATTCATTGCGAGAGCATGGCACCCCTTGTATTGGAGGGCGACGTGCAATGGAGGTGGAATGCGAGTGGCCAATCCTTGAGCTCTACGTTGTAGTACTATAGAAAGAGATGTGCGCACGTCAAACGTCGCAGAGAAATAGAAGGGTCAAGAGGTTAGAAAGTAGGGGAAGTTAATTAGTCTTTAGCTTTAGACTCAATCCTATGCCAATAGAAGGGTGGAGTCGGAGCCCCAGATATGAGGTACAGTATCCCCATACAGGGGATAGGCCTTATACATTACTGGAAGTAGCTAGTGGAGAAGAAAAATTCGGCAACCTGAAAAGAACTCCAGTTTCTTTGAGGCCACCTTTGCAACCCGTTGTGATATGAGGATTTCAAGATAATTTTTTGTTTATGATCCAGACCAAGAATGTTTTATGTTGTCAACAGG
>JABUQX010099677.1:5000-7500 GCA_015478945.1 Trachelipus rathkii
ACAATAATAATAATAATGAAAAAATCTTTCAAATTGCATACTTTTTGATTGCAAAATGCTGGCGGGAGAGAAAAAAATTACATCGATAACTATTCTGAAAACGATTCCTAACAGTTTCTAGGGAAGGTCCTTCCGAAAGTCTAAGTTAGAACCCCGAAAAACAAAGGCAAACCTAAAGAACACACACAAACACATATATGACCTCTCACACTAATAATCCATTCCCATGACTTCCCAATTTCCCCACCAGTTCGTTAATAATATGAACTTGTAAATTGAAAACAAGTGGAATAAATCTTATTCAATCTTCAATCTACCAAAATTAATCTCTACACTCTACCAAAGCTACAAATTCAACAAAGGCAAGAAATTACATATTGGGAAAACCAGTTAGAGGAAACTCATTTAAATAATTATATATATATATATATATATATATATATATATATATATATATATATATATATATATATATATATATATATATATATATATATATATTAAAATATATAAGAAATCTATTTGGGGCATTTTCTTATAGCCTTACACAATATCAAGCAAAGCAAGAGCAACATTAATAATAATAATAATAATAATAATAATAATAATAATAATAATAATAATAATAATAATAATAATAATAATAATAATAATAATAATAATAATAATAATAATAATAACATTCCTTTGCATATATATATATATATATATATATATATATATATATATATATATATATATATATATATACATATATATATATATATATATATACTAACTATGCATATATATATATATATATATATATATATATATATTTAAATTTGCATATATATATCTTTGCATTTATATATATATATATATATATTAAAATCGACACTCGGTCTAAAGTTTCATAAAACGTAGGTTATATAAAATGTTTGAAATAAACTGAAAAAAATAAAAATAAAATAAAAATGAAAAGTTTTGAAATGTCAAAATTTAATATTTTAAACATGCCGAAATTGGTAAGATGCATATTTTCTAACATGAACTTATGGTGTTGAATAAAATTACATTTTTATTTTATCACGACACACGGGTCGGAGGATACGGTGGGCGAATCCACCGTAGGCAAATGATCGTGTGCCATACATTTTGTATCTTCAAATTTGTTTTGCCTTCACGTATGAAATTTTGGAAACTCTTAACTTTTATTAGTCACTGGGTGTCTTAACTTATTTTCAGGGTCATTTTTCAAGTTTTATTTTAAGTTTTTCCTTCTTTTCAGCTAATTTTAAGCATTTCCTATAAAATTCAAGAAAATCTGGAAGAGGGGGTCTATTTAAATAAGAATAATATATATATATATATATATATATAATAACTATATATATATATATATATATATATATATATATATATATATATATATATATATATATATATATATATATATATATATATATATATATATATATATTATATATATATGCTATATATATATATATATATATATATATATATATATATATATATATATATATATATATATATATATATATATATATATATATATATATATATATATATATATATATATATATATATATATATATATATATGATTAATTTTTTAATTTTTTTAAATGTCCTTTATCTTGCTCCCCAAAAAAAATCTTTACGTTTTGTTTGAAAACTTTACATACAGTAGAAGTAACACCATAGGAAAAAAACTCGCGCAATCATTTCCAATCTGCATGAAAATTTACAATCGGTTCAGTAGACGTGACAAAAGATATCCTCATTTCCGACTTTCAACAAAAAAAAAAAAAAAAAAAAAAAAAAAAAAAAAAAAAAAAAAAAAAGAATTAAATATTTTTCATTTTTCAGTAACGGACAGATCTGGCAGTCATTCTAATTCTGATATAAAAATGAAAATGAATTGAGTAGAAAATATTGCAAATAATGAACAAATAATAAAACAAAACTTAAAACAAAAAAAAAAAGAAAACGATAGAATTACGTGACTTTTGCATATATATATATATATATATATATATATATATATATATATATATATATATATATATATATATATATATATATATATATATATATATATATATATATATATATATATATATATATATATATATATATGAGTAACAATGTAAAAAATATTGGATATCTATTGCTGACCTGACTTGGGCAGCTTAACCAAAGGTCAAATTACAGAAAGAAAATTTACATTTATACCAAATTGAATATTGAAATAGAATACTTCATGTATGAATAAATTTATGAATACATTTAACATTTAATTTAATTTTTAAAATGATATACGGCAATGTATAACGAATTGTAAAATGAAGGAAGTTAAATTTATTATTCTTCTACTACTACTACTACTACCACTACTGATATTAATAACACATGCTTTTCTACTACCACGACTATTTTAACAGGTTATCACATGGACTGATAAACATACCTTGCCCACATTAACTATAAATGCGTAA
>JABUQX010099677.1:12500-15000 GCA_015478945.1 Trachelipus rathkii
ACTACTATACCCAACGGTGGCAAACTATTAATTTCAGGTGATAAATGCAGGGAAGAGACTGACCAAATTCACGATACTGATGATAAAATGTCATGGGCTGGATTCAACCTCCAATCCCCAAAAGGAAATGTCTTTACTCTAATTTTTATAGTAAATTATTATTATTATTATTATTATTATTATTATTATTATTATTATTATTATTATTATTATTATTATTATTATTATTATTATTATTATTATTATTATTATTATTAATTATTATTTTTATTATATTGAAAATGTTAAGCCAAAAAAAAATTCAATCTCATGTTTCTTCACAGAAGTAAAAAAGAAGCTCAAGTACCTAAGAACATGACATATTGGAACATTAGAAATATAGAGATAGTAAGAAGACACAAGGTCCTATCGAGACTGTCCCAGTCAACCAAATAGAACCAATCACCAAACATGCTCATTCAAATTCATCAAACACCCTAGGGCTTGTCAAAAACTTACATAGTATGCACAAAGTCTACAACTAAAAGAAAAAATTATAGTTAAAGCACATGCTACGCTACATGATTTAATGACTTTGTTATAGTCATAACATGCAGTTTAACCTTTATAAATACTGTGACTAAAAGCTCGCCAATTTGGCTTGGTCAAAATATACCAAATGATACCCAAACCATCCATATACCTATCCAATCCTTTCTTAAATGTTGCAATTGAGTCACACTCAACAACCTCATACGGCAAATCATTCCAAAAATTAACAACCCTATTACTGAGTGAATGCTTTCTTATATCAAGATGGCATGCCTTCTTAAATTTATTACTATGCCCCCTGATCTACTATGAAGAATTTATAGGTCTCCGTATTACCAATAGATGTAAATATTTTGTAGACTTGTATTATGTCCCCTCTGAGAAATCGCCTTTATACAGAAAACATTTCTAACTCATTCAGCTTCCCTTCACAGCTCTTGTCTTCAAACCCAGAAATCATCCTGGTTGATCTACGTTCCACTCTCTCCACCATATCTATGTATTTCCTTAAATAAAGGGCACAAACGTGCACAAAGCTTTAATACAGGCCTAACATAGCTATTATACAGTATACTTATAACGTCCTTGCTCTTGTAAACGACTTTGCGATTTATTATAATAAGCATCTTAATAGCTTTATTTCTTGTTTCCAAACACTGATTAGCTACTTTCAAATAATTGCTCATAATCACATCTAAATCTTTTTCTTGGTCCACAGACTCGAGCCAAATTCCCATTCATATCGTAGTTAAAACTTTTATTTGAACAACCTAGGTGAAGAACCTTACACTTTTTACTATTAAAATTTATTTGGTACTTATCTGCCCACCCAAGAAGTTTATCAAGATCATTTTGAATCTTTATACATCCAACACTATTTCTTGCTGAGGTAGCCACTTTGGTATCATCTGCAAACTTAGAAACCTTACATTTAAGTCCCTGGTCTAAATCATTTATATATATATATATATATATATATATATATATATATATATATATATAAATATCTATATATATATATATATATATATATATATATATATATATATATATATATATATATATATATATATATATATATATATATATATATATATATATATTTTTCTCTAATATATTTTTTTAAAACTTTATAAAAATATATATATATAAAAACCCTACATATATAAAACAACAATAACATATATATAAATATGTATATATATATATATATATATATATATATATATATATATGAAGAACAATAGCCACACCAGCACTGAACCTGTGGGACAGCTCTTTTCACCATTTCGCATGATGACTTATTGCCATTTAGTTGTACACACTGTTTTCTAGTTCACAACCACTCTTTAATCCAACCATGTACCACTCCACCTACACCACACTGTAATAACTTTTTCATCAGCCTTATGTGGGGAACCTTATCAAAAGCTATTCTGAAGTCTAAATATATATTATCAACTGAATCTCCTCGGTCAATGCAATCAATAATGTATCCATGTCTAACATGATCTACCCTTTCTAAAACCATGCTGGGAGTCAAACAACATCTTGTTATCTTCCAAATATTTCTGTATGTGACCTTTCAGTAACTTTTCTAAAAACATTTACAACCAGAAATCTTAAACTAACTGGCCTATAATTTCCCAAATCTTCCTTACTACCTTTCTAATAAATAGGCACAATATATGCTGTTTTCCAGTCGTCTGGACCTCACCAAATGTTATCGCAGATCGCTTAAAAATCAAATGCAGTGCCTTTGCAATGCTGCTACTACCATCCTTCAGAATTCTACCATATATACCATCAGGACCCGCAGTTTTACTTGGGTCAATATGGTCCAGTAAAGATTTAATTTCTTTTACCTCAAATTCAAATTCCGAAGTCTATTTATTACATGCATACCAGAACTATTAGTCTCAAAACTATTATCCAATCTTGCCTCAGTAAACATTGACGCAAAATAAGC
>JABUQX010099677.1:20000-37500 GCA_015478945.1 Trachelipus rathkii
TTTAAGAAAAAAATTACTGGCACAAGTTACTTAGTTTTTTATAAGTTGAAGAAAGTAAATGTGACAGCGAGTCAGTTAGTTTAAAAAAGTTTAAAAAAAAGAAAAATCAGTGCTCTATCAAAAGGTGAAATTCTTAAAGAATTGAAATTTTTTTTAGCCAGAGAAATCAGATTTCTAGATCTGGAAAAGAAAAGAATTACTTAATTGGTTGGAAAATGACCAAGAGCTAAATTTCCAACACATAGGGCAGTACCTAGCCCAAAATTTATCTCTCCTTTCAGTCTCCCCCCATATTTCAGAGAAATAATTCCATTTCAGAAGCAGGAAATATTTTGAGGAAAAACGTTTAAAAATATGGCCCAATACTGGTGAACAGTTTTACTGTGTAGATAAAAGGTAGTTTCATATACATGAAATGAATATAAAGGCTACTATTTATTTTTTTGTTAAATATATGGGTTATGTAAATAAATCCTTCCATCAAATTTTTTTTCTCAAGAATTAAATTAGTAATTCCGGTTCCGGCCGGAATTTTTTCAAATTCCGGCCGGAACCGGAACCGGAAAAATGTCAAATTCCGGCCACCCGAATTCCGGTACACCTCTAATAAATATATATATATTATATATTATTATATATTAAATATATATATATATATATATATATATATATATATATATATATATTATATATATTTATATATATATTATATATTATTATATATTACTAATATCCTTTACACATTAAAAAGGTTTTTATATTTACTATATATACATTTTAAAAGTGATCAAACATTTCTTGCACCGGGCCCCCTTTCTATAGAATTTGGAATGTGCAACCTACACTTAGCCAGCCCCATTGCATTGCCTCCCTTTGGGCAGTTCGCTTCTCTGTCATTGTACACGTCATAACGCTTCTAGCAAATATATTGTCACTTTTATTTGAATCTCCATACAAAAGGAAAGACTTATAAAACCTACCACTGTAAGTTTCGCTCGTGTTTACTTTGGACTTTGTATTTATTAGTGTTAAAAACCATCAACAATATTTTTCCAAATTTCCATGAATACTTTGAATCGAATTTGAGAAATATAATTTTATTTTAATCAAAATTAAATGAATTAAATGTTATGAGTAAAAGTCGAGTAGGAGTTTTGCTCTCTACTCTCGACTTTTCTCAAATTGTACAGGAGGCACTGCCTCCCTTGACTCCCCGGAAAGGATGCCACTGCTCTCTCTCTCTCTCTCTCTCTCTCTCTCTCTCTCTCTCTGATATATATATACTATATATATATAATATTAATATATATATATATATATATAATATATATATATATATAATATATAATATATAGATATATAGTAGGGGGCGGTAGGTGGCTATCTTTTGGACTTGCGTCATATTTTTCTCTTAACTACTTTTCTGTTTCCAGTGCATGCTAGGCACCTTACCCCCAGTCCTTGGGAGAGAAGGTGGGTGAATGTTGAATATATATTATATATAATATTATATATATATATATAGTATATATATATATATATATATATTATATATATATAATAATATATATATTAATATATATAGTATATATATATATAATATATTATAATTTTAAACATTTTTCAGCTGCGAATGCGAGTCAGTTTAATGTGGACGAACAACAAAAATATTTCCACACAGCTGTGGATATAACATACATCATTTAACATTTAAAATATATTCATATGTGTAAATATTATTATTATTATTATTATTATTATTATTATTATTATATTTTATTATTATTATTATTATTATTTATTATTATCATTATTATTATTATTATTATTATTTATTATTATGCAAAATAATAATTATGAGTGAATAAAAATATGATATATAAAAAAGTAATAATTATAGCAAAAATGATAAAACGACAAATAATATATAATAATAATAACTAATATAATAATTAATAAATAATAATAGATATAATAATAATAATAAATAATAATAATAATAATAAATAATAATAATAATAATAATAATAATAACAGCAATTTGAATTCATTAAAGATAAATGCAAAGTAATTACATTAATAATGTAAATTTAAATAAGCCTAAAAAACAAATTATAAATGCAGTAATTAAATAAGAAACAAAGACTTAGTCAAAATATATACATTAGAAATAACTGAAGAAAACCCTGACCTAACCTATTAAAAACATAAAAACAATAATAATAATAATAATATATAAGTAATAATATTATAATAATGAATAATAATAACTAATTAATTCGAAAATAATAATTAATAATAATAATAATAATAATAATAATAATATAATATAATATAATATAATATATAATATAATGATATAATATAATAATATAATATAATATAATATAATATAATATAATATAATATATATAATATAATATAATAATATATATAATAATAATAATAATAATATAATAATAAATAATAATAATTGAACCGACATTACATATATATTTTTTTTAAAATACCGTAAAAATCTAAAAAAAAAAAAAATTCTCACATAACAATACAAATAATACTAACTTCTTAGTTCACACCGACAAGCACAATTTAAATATAGAGGTGAATTAAATATATTTTTATCATATTAGCTTGACTGGATTCAAACACAAAAGCTAAAGAGCGTGCGCGCGCACACCACAACACACACAGGTTTTTAGACAGGTTTGGGGGCACAAGCAGTCATCTGGCAGTCTAGGCGGATATTTATGGGTGTTGGTTTATTATGGTTTATGTATATATTTGTGATTTGTAATATTATGTAGATTGTATGGGTATTTTGTGTTTGAGTGTATAGATGTAGATATTAGTTATATGGTTTGGTAGTAGGTTGGATTTTGGTAGGAGGTGTTGGGTGTGTTTTAGTGGTGAGTGAGTGGGGAAATTGAACACGAGGACATAAAATATAGAGTTTCCAAAGGTGTTTGTTGGTGGGTGTGGACGTAAGTGTTTGGTGTTGTATATATATAATAGTTAGTAGTTTTTTTTTATTTTGGAGATTTTATATTAACTTGTTTTACTGATGTTGTATTGAGTGAGTGTTTGTGTTTTTTTTTAATTTGTTTATTTATTGTCGTTTTTTTTATGTGTGTTTTTTTTGTGGGTTTGTTTGTGTGATGTATTTAGAGTGTTTTAGTTATTTTTTATTTTATTTTTCGATATATGTTGTTAACATGTATTCAATCTGTTCAGTATTGGGATTATAGTTATTATTATATTATTTTTGTGTTATATTTTTATTTTTTTTTTTAGTTTATTTATTTGTATGGTTTATGTTTTTTCTATTTTTTTTTTTTTGTTGTTAGTGTATTTTTATTTGTGTAATCGTGTGTATAGAGGTATTAGTATTTTGTTTTTCCTAGTTTAAGTGGTATATTTTTTTTTATTTTGATAGTGTGATTAATTTTTTTGTTGTTTTTTGTTCATGGTACTTTTTACGGAAAAAGTGATATTATTAGTATTGCGTTCGTGATATGGTTTTAATTGATTGTCTCTGCTCTTCTTTCTGCTGCTCTCGGGTCGTCCGTCAGCACACATCGACACAGCACACATCACAGTTTGTGGGGGGTTTTTTCACATTACAACATCACACACACGTATGTGATCTATCACTGCTAGGTGACGTGTCTATCGCAGAACACATCTTTACAAGAGGCAAAATGGTATATAAAAAGAAAGGAAAGAGGATACCGTGAAACACCGATCGAATATCCATCCTGTGCACGTTTGAAGAAGGTGTAGGCCTAGACAATTAAAAATGATAGGAATTTTTATTGATGACAATTTTTTGACTTTTCGTAGTCATTCATTATTATTTGTATTAATATACTATTTTAACTACTATTAAATATCTAATTATTTAAAGGATTAAACTATTGTGGAATGTATTTATTATTATTTATTATGTGGATATATTACAATTATTAATTTATTTTTATTATTTATTTATTTATATTATTATTATTATTATTATTTATTTATTATTAGTTACTTATTATTAGAATATACTTATTAAAAAAGAATCGATATCTTCCAAATACTTATCACGCTCTCGCAAAGCCATTATTACAGTTCGTGTAACCTACTCTGGAGTCCATTATAATTAATTTATAGAATTTAATACATGCTTATATTTTTTCTATTTTTAATAGTTTTAGTCCTAACTAGAGAGTTGGTTCATGTTTAATATGTTATACTATTTTAATATATATATTAATAAATTTGTCTTTCTATTTTATTTTTTTGTTATTTTGGGTTATGTGGTTTTGTTGGTTTTTATTATTTTTATTATTATATATTACTATTAAAGGAAGAAGTTCGTAACTATTTTTAAAATATTTTTTTTTTATTAAAATTATACTGTCGCTAAAATATAGTAAATTAATATTGTAAAACAGATTTAAATTATTTTTAATTTTTTTATTAATTTTTATATTTTATATATATATTAAGAAATCTTCATCCATAATAATGATAATATTATCTCTTAAGTAATTATAATAATATTTAAATTAGTTTTATCTAGCTATGGAAATAATACTCATAAAAAATGCCAACAGTAATAATAATAATAATATAATAAAATCAATTTAATTTTAATTAATAATAATAATAATAATAATAATATAATAACAATTAAATATCTACATTTAATAATATATATTAATTAATAATTAATACATAATAATAATAATTAATATTTAATATAACCTAATATATGAAGTATGATTAGTTATTTATGATAAGTAGGGAGGAGCCAGGAGGTAATAATTGGAAGAAGAAAAAGATTTTTATGTTAATCGGGCGTAGCGTGACCTAAAGAGAAAAAGTAAGAAAGAAAGAAAAGAAAGATTTAGGGAGGCTATAAAGAGCTCTATAGAGAGATGGTGGTGGTGGTGCCCTGCTTTTAAACAAACTTTTATAAAATCTTAACATTTATAGAAAGGATTATTTGCTTATTTGTTTGATTTATTTATTTATTTATTTTTTTATTTAAATTTACTTAATTTTTATTTTTATTTCTTAATTCCGTTCAACTGATATGCGTTTAATATAGTAAAGATAATAAATTTTTTATGTTATGATTATTTTTTTATTGTTATGGTTATTTTTTATTGTTATATTAGTAATAATAATTATAGCTGTAGAAGTAGCAGTAGTAGCAAGTTAATTAAAATAATATAATTGGCAGTTCAATAAAATGATAATGATAAAAAGAAATGGAAGTAAATAATGATGAATGATGAGTTTGATGAAAAATAATAATAATAATAATAATTAATAATAATTAATATAATAAGTAATAATAATAATATATAATAATAATAATAATAAAAAAGAATTGATAGGCGTAAATTTGTAAGTAAGTAATAATTTAATAAAAGAAAAATAAAGAGATAAAAAAAAATAAGGATATTAATAAGTTAGGAAGATTAGATTGGACGATAAGTAAGTTAATTATTCATTATGATTATTTAGTATATAATATGTTTTTGTTTATAAATAGCATATATCATAGATAACGGAGCATGGATAAGGATATTAATGAAATATTGATGAGCAACAAATAACTAATAGATGATTATTTATTATTTAATATAATGATATTAATAATAATAATATAACAGATCAAAATCAAATTTTACTATGAACTCTCCAAAAGCAATATATATAGGTATATTTTAAACTGGGGGTTGGCTAGGTTTGGTGTTTATATCAAATACAAGTCTATATTTTAGTGTGGAAAAGGTTTGTATTTTTTTTGGGAAAAAAAAAAATTTTGAGAATGGTTAATGTGGGTACGATTATGTCTACAGACTATCAGGAATTTACAAAAATTATATAAGAGACAGGATGGTAATTCAAGGTATAATAATAATATAATAATTATATAATAGGATAATATAATAATAATAATAAGTATATGGGCTAAAATTTGTATATAATAATTATTTATTTGTAGTTGTGGACTGCTCTTAATCATAATGGAATTGTGATGTTTGTTTTAATTATTATTGTTATTATTGATTTATTAGTTATTATTATTTAGTGTATTATTTGATGTATTATTTATTTATTATTATTATTTATTTGGAAATTATTATTTATTATTATTTATTATTTATGTTTTATTTAAGTTATTTTTATTTTTATATTAGTTTATTATTTAAGTGTGTTGTGGTAGTGTGAGGCTAATTAAAAAGATGTGTAGAAGCGAGTATTATAAGATGTCGAACTAATAATTGGTAAGTAGACATCGGATGTCTCGTTGAACTATTTTTCGATTGATCTCCAATAATTTGCTTCTTTTAACAGAGACATCTCCTACTTATCCATCCTATGGCCGGTACTTTAATCGAACTCGTTGTGTTGTCCCCACGGTTGTGGTTTGTTGGGTTTGCGGCTTTTTGCTTTTGGCCTTATCTTGCCATTCGAAGTTCTGCGAGTAATATGGTGTTTCTAAGCATTATAATAATCTCTTAGGAGCCTACTATGCCACATCATATTTTATATATTATATTATATATAGGGTTTAGGGTATGTTATTTATATATTTGGATTGTGTAGGTATTATTGGTTGGGTATTTTTATGATATTATAGGGTTATGAGGTAGGTACAGTTATATTGAGTATTTTATCTATATAGTATTATTATTTTGTATTATTGTTTGTATATATATATAGTTATATTAATATTATTATTATTATATATTTTTCATTTAGGGGGATTTATGGGGTTGGTGATAGTTGAGTATTTGATGATATATATATTATATATATATATATATATATTGAGTATTATATTCTGCTTGTATACCGGTAGGTATTCAATGATATTTTAGATTTATTTATTTATTTATTTATTTTATTAATTTATTTTTTATTTTTTTTTCTTCAATTAATTATTAGCGAATTTTTTCGAACATTTACCTGCGATATAGGTCATAGCATTTTTTGTGAAATGATATATTTTATGGTTAGAATAGTGGTAAGTGTTATGGTTATCTTTGCTTAGATTAGCTAAAGTAAAATTACAAAATGTAATAAATTTTGCATTATCAAAATAATTTTTTATTATAAAATCATTTATAAAAAAAAATTCTTACAGCCATTTTTAACAAAGATATCAGTGGGACCATTAAATGGAAAGCTCATATATAGTTATTTTATATTTATTTATATATTTTTAATTATATTTATATTATATATATATCATATTATTTTTATATATAATATATATATTATATTTATTATATATTATATATATAGTATATATTATATTATTATATACTAAATATAAATATAAATATATATATTATATATTTATTGATTATTAATTTATTTACTATTTTAGTAATTATATGTAATTGATGATTTATATTATTTATTATATCTATATTTATTTTATTAATATTTTTATTATATATTATATATTATTATAATATTTATTTTTAATTATTGTTTATTATTATTATATTATTTATATATTATATAATTCATTTATATTATTATATATATATATTATATATATATATTATTATTATTATTATATAGGATGGTCTACTCCATAGGTCAATATGGAGAAACGGTTTTCAGTAGAAAAGAGCCGCAGACACACTTGGAGGCTGTTATCCTATCGCCGTTAGACGGTGGTAGAAGTGACGTTAATCTCGTTCCTTTTCTGGGGAATATCGACAGAAGAGGAATGCACGATACTTTTAGGCTTAGGTTTCAATAGCATATATTCCTTCATTACTCTGATTTTATAATTGTATAACGCATGCTTAATAAGAAAGCCGATGAGGGACATAACAGACAATTTGATCTTGTGCATAATACATATCGCTCGCTCGGGCCCTTTGCACTTTCCCACTTCCACTCTATGAGGGTATATATGGGATATAACCAATATAGTATTTACTTTTATATTTAATATTTTTATATTATATTTTATTATTTAATATTTATATATATATATATATATATATATATATATAATATATTATTATATATATATTATATATTTTTTATATATAATATTATATATATTTTAAATCTTAATGAAATGCGTATACAAATTATTCGTAATAATTCCTTTTGGTAAATTTTCCTATATATCAGTTTCTTTACATTTAAAACTAAAATATAAAAAAATTAAAAGGATATACTATATATATTTATATATATATTATTATTTTTCTATTATATATATAATATTATATATTATATATACTATATATTTATTTATATTTATATTATTATATATATTATATCTATATATATAATTAAATTGGAAAATTTATACTCTACCTTATCAATTGGATATCTGATACATATCATTAAAAAAAAGAAAAAAAAATTTGCTAAACCCTTTCGAGACAAAGACCGATTTTTGCCGTTAAGAAATAAAACAAACATTCTTCTTAACAAAGGAACAGTATTTAAAAAAAAAAAAAGATACCAACATATGTAGAGTAAACGCAACGTACATACTATTAAAAGATAATAAACTGCATAGATTTATGTACACATGCAATGTATGGACGAATCAGAGTTACACACAGACTCACACGAGAAGAACAAGTAGAGAGTGATTGAAAAATTTTTCAACCCTTTATTTTTTTTTTATTAATTGCAAGGTTCCAGAATACCGTCTAGGCTCTCATTATATAATATATATATATATTAATATTATATATTATATATATATATATATATATAATATTTATATATAATATATATAATATATATTATATTATATATATTAGTATTATATATATAATATATATATACTAACTATATATATATATATATTTATATATTATATTATTATAGGAGGTGATGAAAATTCTACAAACATGTTTAGCCAGATATCAATACAATACAAGACCTTCCACACACACATACACGCAATATATATATAGGTTATTTATTTTGGTGTATAGGTTATATGATTATATAGTATGGAGGAGATGTATTGGTAATATTGTTAATATTCTATATTATACTATAAATTATAAATATTATAGCAAAATATTTCAGAAGTTTAGTTCTTTAATTTGTGATTTCTTAATATTGTATATATATATATATGTAGGTGTTATTGTGTGTTTGTTTGTTGTGGGAATGTTCTCTTGTTATTGTAATTGATATCCTGGGCGAACTATGTTATTGTAAACGGATAAGACATCTCCTTTTCGTCGTGACTAATATGGGTATATGTTTTTAGGAAAGTAAGGTAGAATTTGTAGGGTAGCATGGCGTAGGGTGCGATTCTCCTCCTTCCTCTCTATGTTGATTGCTGATTGATTATTTATTAATATTGAAAATAAATTATTTGTCTTATGTAATTAGTTGGTTTGAATTCCAACTTAGTTGTTTCCCTTGTTATAGTTTACTGTCAATTGTTTCATATTAACATTCGGATCACTATTGTACAGTAATGTAATTTTGCTTTTACAGCTATCGCTAAAATAAATACATTTAAATTGAAATTCTATAAATTTTATTACTCTTTGCTGATAGTGAGTTATCCCGTAATAGAGTATTTTTATTTTTTTATTTTTGCCAGGGAAAGTAAATCTGCATCCGCAAATGAAAAAATTCCGGATTTTATTTATTTTTATTTAAAAAAAAGATCACACCTCACGTGTATACGGCCCCTATATTGTTTCTAACGGTTATGGGAACTTCTCCTAAGGTAAATATTGACCTAGGTATCTGGGCTTAGAGGGGTCGATATACCCTGGTGCCCTTTGATGTCGACTCCTTGATCGCGGTCTACCGGTATGTGGAGGGCGCGACCGTGGTTTTGGAAGTTCCGACATTTTAGTGATTATGAAAGGATGAGTGGGTTTTTAAAATAAAAAGACATCCGATAAGAACGAAACCAATCATTGGTAAATAATAAAATTCCAACATCTTTAAATGAACTCGGATATCCGTAAGGCACACCGTCAATTAGCAAATTTTTTTTTATCTCTATGAAGCTCCGTCCATTTTTGTTTGAATTAAATAAAACTCATGCGAAAATATGGAATAAATTTTTAAATTTAGAAGCAGCACAACCTTTTGATAATAACTTATTTTTATTTTTTTAATTTATTTAATGTATTTTAATATTCAATTTTACTTTATATAGGAAATACACAAAAATATGTTTTTTGTTATTTCTAAAACTTAGGACGAGTTTCATAGAGGAAAGTCGCTAGTGTGCGAAGGATTAAATGAAGGAAAAACGACATCCGTAAATAAATGAAATTCCACATCCGTAAATGAAAGAAATCTTAATCAGATATCTATAAATGAGAGAAATTCCGCATCCATAAATGGAGAAAATCCGGCATCCATAAATTAAGGGAGCTCAAAGTTCGGAAATAAAATAAATCCAACATCCGAAAATGAGCGCAATCAGAAATCCGAAGGTCGAAGATTGTTGAAGCGACAGGGTCGATGGTAGAATGAAGTGGAATTTCTGATCTATCCGTATAGGTAGTATGATATTTATTAATTATCTACGGAGTCTGAATAAAAGGGAGAGACCAGATCATCCGTATAGAGTTGATATAGAAGTATGATGAAATCAAATGAATTCCGAATCCGTAAATGATGGGAATGACATCCGTAAATGAAGGATAAGTGGGGTTAGCCTAGGGCCGTGCCAAATCGTCGACAGCAAAAATATGGTCTACATTTAAAAAAAAAATCTGTCGACTATTTGGAACAATTTTTGTACGGATAGACGTCGCCTTAAACCTAGCTCTAACCTGTGGGGTTGGTGGGTTTTTGGTGAGTGATGCGGGTGATGTCGATAATATATTATGTATATAGTGTTAATAGTAGGTTCTGAATGGAAACAGGTGAGTATTGTTGAGTATATTAATTATATATTAATATATATATATATGTTATATATATTAATATATATATATAGTATATATATATATAGTAGTTTGTGTGGGGAGGTATGATAAGTGATGGTGGTATAGGGTGGGGTTTGAGTATTATTGAGTAGTGGTTATATAGTATAGTATGTAGTATATTTAGAGAGAGTAAAGCTGTGAGGGAGTAGATTAAAATTAAGGTTTGGTGGTGTTTCAGTTAGAATTAGCGTGTCCTCATTTAATGGCATTGTATCGATATAGTAATGTTCGACGATTTGGACATCTCTTTGATGGTGATATAATGTGTCGAGCTCTATTTACTTCTATGATCACCTACTTTTCTTATAATGACGCGTGTGCGTACGCATTTAGGAGTGATTTGTTCGCTTTAATGTTTTCTCTTGTCGACTGATGATGTGGGCTAATTCCCATAAAGGACATCATACTGTAGAAATAGAACAATTATACATACTAAGTATGTATCTATATGGTAACTGTTTATTCATTATTTTCGAGATGTGATTAGGTTTTTTCAGGTGAGGTATTACATATACAAATATTTGGCAGAACTCTGCAATCCGACCGGAGCTTTCAATACATGAGGCAGGCGAAGCATGGACGATGCGACCGCATACATACTGAGGTGTTGATTAATTTTGCGCTTAACTTTTAATAATTATTTCTACTAAAAAGCTCTGACAAAAAGGAAAAAAAATTTGATGTTATATTTAAGAAAGAAAATATAAATATCTTTTATTATTGGTTTATTTGGTTCTTTTCGCTAAGGGGTGTAGCTATCTAATCATACTTCATACCGGTCATGTGAGTAACCAACAGGGGCCAAGGACTAGCCAGGGTAGGTCGGTATTGGATGAGGGATATGGGATGATTAGACAACTGGTTTCTATATAAATTACAGAAAACAAAAGGGAACGAAAACTATGTGGCTATGGATCTAGAATTCGTTAATCTGTTGCTAAGTGGGCGGTTACTGTAACACAATATTACGATTGAGGCTTAGACAACTTTGCAAATCAGTTTATACAGATACTTTGATGGTAGCAAGAATACTAATAATGTTGGGTGATGGGTGAGGATTTGAGATGGTTGTATGAATAAGAGTTGGAATAGGTGAGATAATTGAGTTCATAATTGTGATTGGACAAGAAGGCGTAATGGTTACGGTGTGATAATTAAATTTATATAAATAGAGATATTACGATGAAGCTATTAATAAAGTGGGATTTTGTGATGAATGATAGCTAATATAATAAACCTGTAATGTTAAAGTAATGAATAATATTTGGTCGAGTAGGATTTAATTAATATGAGTGGAGATGGAATGAGAGGGTTGGGGAGGGTAATAGCTAATCATAATTAGATAATAGATGGATAGAATAATTGAATTTTATTACTGGAATACTGGTAAATAAATAATAAGACATGAATAATAATAATAGATAATAATAATAATAACTAATCGCTCAGATTATATCAAAGATGTGAGATGAATAAACTGGGTAATGGCGGGTAAAATTAATAATATTTTTAATTGAGATAGTAATAATATAATAATATAGTAAAATAATAAGAATAATGTGGAGAGTGTAATTAGAGAAGATGACAAGAGAGCGATTATGAAGATAAGGGTATTAAAATATATAATGAATAGTGAGATCGGAGCAGTATTTAATAATAGATTTAAGATTGATATTAGATATTATAGAAGTGAGAGTAGGATGATGTATATGAGATGAATAATAATGAGATGTAATAAGAGATGAGGATAATAATAATTCCATAAATATTTATGATTAATATATTAATTTAAGTATTATATAGTGTTAATAATAATAATAATTTGGAACTAGATAATTAAAGTAAAAAAGAATAATAATAATGGAGGATAATTATTTGTATAATAAAACTAATAGGGAATAGGAAGTGTAATGAAGTATGTAAAAATCCTGGAGAAAGGATGTGGACAAAATAATAAAATATGCATTCTTTCTGAATGGAAGTGGTAATATTTAAGGGGAATGAACTAAAAGTTTGTCATAATTAGATAATACCTTCTCAGTTCTAATAATTAATTTTGAACGAATGAAGAAACTAAGGAAAAAGGAAGTCAAATGCTGGTAATAATAATACAAATAATAATAATATAATAATAATAAATATAATTAAAAGGGTATTTATGTAAACAATAATAATAGCTATTATAATAATAATACAGGATAATAATATATATGAATATATAGGTTGGGTATTATATGAGATTAAATAGAAATAATAATAATTGAATAGAGAAATAACTGATAGGAGTAGATAATGAATAAGTATATGATATAGATTCAATATTAACGTATAGATGGATAAAAATTAAGAATGGTGGGATTTGGGTATATAATTTAATGTATGAGGATATAATGAGATTATATTTAATAATAAATAATAAGATAAATAAATAAGAGTAGATGGAATAAGTAAAAGTAATAGTACAGGTAGATAGATATATTATATAATGAAACACATATAATAATTTGAAGTATATATTTTGCAGATGAGTAAAAAAAGTCTTATTTACTGAAACAGAGAATAAATAATAATAGAGTATGAGTAAATGAGAGTAATAATAATAAATAATAATACGATAAATAAAAGTTAAATCATTTCAGGAAATTCTGACATATTAAAATAATAAATAATAATATAAAAGATATTATAATAATAATAAATTATAATACAGAACAATTAACATTAAATAATAATAATAATAATAATAATTAGAAATATGAATAATACGGAGATATTATATTAATGATTTGAATTAATTAATAATAATATATAATAGGTTTTTCCTTAATACAAGGCTAACTAGGTAATACTCCATTTGTAGAACTCAATGTTATAATTTTAAACTGATCACGACATTAGGACCTATAATTACCTTATACAATAACGAGAGATTATATGATATATAATAATTATTAAATAAATAAATATAGAAACATATATTCAGCGAGCGTTGAATAAATAGAGTGGAATAAAAAATTAAATAAAGTAATAAATAATACTAATACTGTATCTCTTCCAAATTCTTTGATCTACAATGATTTGTCGTGTGGTATGAAATCTCATATAATAATAATAATAATAATAATAATTATGATTATATAATGATATATAGTAAAGGAATAAATACGATGGTAAATGATGAGAGGATAGATTAGATGTATATTAAGTATAATAAGGAATAATATATAATGATAATAATATAATATATTATAATAATATAAACCTAAAATGAATATAATGTAATAGAGTGGATAACATAATTAATAATGTAATAATTGGTGGTGGGTGGGCGGGTGGTGGTTTTTAATAATATTCACACAATTAAAATATTAGTAATGATATATAATTAATAATAATAATAATAATGGAAGATGTTATTCTGTCTATGAATGTGAGAAAAGGTGCTAGTGAGATTGTAATAATAGTTAATAATATTAACTGGGAAAATAAGATGATTGGAGTTTAAGAGATTAAGAATAACAAGTTAGTAGAATAATAATATTAGGGTTATAGAGTAATAGATTAATGGATATGAATGGTAGATAATAATTTAATTATATTGATTTATATATGATATAAAATATCTAATTAAAATTAAAATGATTATAATAAATATGAGCTACATTGGAAGGATAAATATCTCTTAACAATAATAATAATAAATGGTATAAAAAAGTTCCGATAGATAAAGAGCGTAACTAGTATAAATAATGAATTTTAAATGTAATGATATAATATAATTTTGATATTATATAATAATGAATGAGATAATGGTTTAAGTGAAGTAATAGTAATTGAAAGTTTAAAGATAGTAGAGTGTAATAATGTTAATAAATAAAGATTTTTCTGAGCATATTATATAGATATGAAGTGAATATGTCGGTTATTGATATTGTTATTTTGTAATACCTTACTAGTTTTTGAGTGAAAGATGAAAGGAAGAGTATGCAAAATCGTTAATTTCGTGAGTTTAAATGATGATCACGACCAGACCATTTGCGGTGTGCATCCATAATTTGTTGTTAGGTGCCAAGTGCTTATGAGTTAAATGCAGCAGGGTGTGATGAAGCATGTTTCTCTTCTTGGAAACATTCAGGAAGCTTAACACAGGTTTTTTGTTTGTTTCACACAAGCTATTCTATAACAGTTAGCTAGTATATGGTAATTTATTATTATATAATATAGTAATACTATATATATATAGTATATAGTGAGGTTTTATATTGAGTATAGTATTTTTTTAGTTATTTATATATATATATTATATTATATTTTATATATTACTTGATTTATAGTTTAATATATATATATATATATTAGGAGGGGAGAGTGGGATAGAAAATTTATATACAATAAAAGATAGAGAAAGGGAAGGAAGAATTATTTAAATGAGGTTTCCAATTACTAAAATTTATATACGATATCGCATAATATATGCTTTATTATTGTATTGATTATTTATTTAGTTTGTGGATTATTATTATTTGATTAATTTTAATTTAGTTATTATTTGATTATTTTTTTTATTTATTTTATTAGTATTAAATTGATATTAAGTAAGTATGTTGTTACCAAATTTTCTGACCCATTCATGCCCTTTCCATAGTTTTCATAGTTACATATTTATTATATTTAGGCCTTTATTGACTATTAACTTTAATTGTTTTTTTAATAAGGGATATAATAATAATAAATCGGTTGGTATATAATAATTAATTAATAATATAATTTAACATAATTAATAATTCATATAATTTATAATAATTTAACAATAACTAATCAGCATAGTAATAACAATAATAATTAATATTAATAAATAACGTGAATATAATATGTAAAAAAAGTCATGAAAGGCTATTTTAATAATAATAATAATAATAATAATAATAATAACTAATAATAATTAATATTAATAATAATAATAATAATAATAATAATAACAATAATAATAATAATAATAATAATAAATAATTTGGCAAAGTTTAAATAGTTTTCATAAATATTTGTTGATTAATATTAACTATACATTATCATTATTATTATTATTATTATTATTATTATTATTATTATTATTATTATTATTATTATTTTAGAGATATAATAAATATAAAATCAATACTTAATCGTCTTCATTTTTCATCTAAATATAAGTAAAATAAATAAAATAATTAATGAGTAAATTAATTAAAAAAGAATAAACTTTAAACTTAATTGATAATAATAATATAATACTTTAACAATATTTAAATCTTTATATTGAGAGTGACCCGGGTATTTAAGGATTTTCACGCCCTATTTTTCCCAAGCAATTCTTTTAAGTTGGAAAACGAAGAAGAAGAACATCTTTTTTTAAAGAAAAGTTTTTTTACTTATAAAAATTATGATTTAAATAAGTAACAATAAATTGCAAGATTATATATTTTTTTTATAATAATTAATGTCATATTAAAAATGTTATTATTAATTATTCTATGGGAAAAAATAATGAATAATATAATAATTTTATTGATAATAGATATAGATAATAGATAATTTTTATACAATTTGGAATTGTGGGTAGTGGGGTCCGAGTGTTAGAATTTCATCCCAGTGTTTCTTAGTTGATGTTATTTAGAATTTTATGATATATATATATTCACTATATTGGTTTAGAAAGAAGAGAAAAAAATTGAAGATTATATATTTTATTATTATATATGATGTTTTATTTATTTATTTTTATTATATATATTATATATTATATATAATGTTTTTTATGTTGTTTTTTTATATTATTATATATAGGGGTTATTTGTTATTTTAATATGGATTGTTTTGTATTAATATGGTTTTTATAGTTATTATAATTTTTTTTATGTTTATTTTGATTTTTATTATATATATATATTTTATATTTATATTTATTATATTATTATATATATATATATTATATATATATATTTATTATATATATTATTATATTATTATTATATTATATTATTATATTATATTTTATATTATTATATATAATATATTATATTATATAATATTATTATATTTATTTTTTTTTTTTTTTTAGATATTTAGTTATATATATTATTTATATTATATATATATTATATATATATATTAATTTTTAAATTTTTATTATTTTTTTTATTTATTTTTATTATTTCTCTTTTTTATTATTATATTTATTTATTATATTATATTATATATTATATATATATTATTAATTTATTATATATTTATATATATCATTTTGTATATATTTATTATTATATTATATAATTTTTTATTTTATATTTTATTTATATTTATACTTTTTTATTATATATATATTTATAATTATATATATTTTAGTATTTTTTATATATTATATATATATATATATTATATATGCTTACCATCAGTTGACGAGACGTGCCTTTCCTCTTGGTATGAACTACAAATTAACATTTTTGAATTTTCCTTTTTTCCAAAAATATTAAAATTTAAAATAATGAATATTTAAAAAA
>JABUQX010099677.1:45000-54330 GCA_015478945.1 Trachelipus rathkii
TTCTTGCTGGTTTTTTAGTATATTGTTTTTACCGTTGAATAGCAGCATATGAACGTGCAGTATGACAAACACTATATTATGATGATATTCAGTGGGAGATACTTAATGGGAAAAAGTATTGGATCATTGTAAACTGATAAGCATATATTAAAAATTTGGTGGGGCTTATGATTTTTACTTTTATAATATAAACAAGAATTGAGGTTTACTTTTATTGAAAAAGGTTCATATCCTCGATGCCGATTTCCTATCAAGGGCTATCACTTTTATAAAAAGTTTCGCAATTACTGTCCAATTTACCTTGTAAAAGTTATCTCCAAAATCGTTAACAATCTAGCACACACACACTTCTACCACACACAATTAATACGGTACGTTATATACATATTATCGTTATATAATATACCTTTCCTAATAAAAACTATAATCATATATACTATTATATGTATAATATATATATATATATTTAGGTCTATCCGCATATAATTAATAGATAATATAGGTATATCTTCTTGTTATATATTATATATACTCTTTCCTCTACTACTATTATATTCGTTAATTTAAGAGCCAGTATCTCATACACTCAAACCAACTGCAACAATCGTTTATGTTTTTTATTTAATACATCAACCTTGTTTTATTCAACTTCTCTACATAACTTATAATTGTATTGTGTGTTAATTTATGCACTAAAATTTACAGATCTCATCCGGGTTGATTTGTTTCGGAGATCCATCATAAGATCAAATTTAAATTTTGTTGTTGTAGAAATTTAAACTTCGCAGTGTTGATGTACTCTAAATATTACATGGTGTATATTATCTAAACTATTGTTGATTTGATATATATTTATCAATACTTCGATATAATATATATATATATTTGGTTACAAAAGTGGTAACAAGTAATTCTGCTCGGTAATGATCACAAGATATCTAGGTACCATTAAAATAAAATTAAGGTTGTAATCTCTATTTATATATACCATAAATATTTGTCTCTATGTATTATATATATAATATATATATATATACGATAATGCCTATTATTATGGTTATATAACATTTATATACTAATATATTTAAAATATAAATATGTTAAAAAAATACTTCTAAAGTGTTTTATCGTTTATTTTATATATTATATATATATATATATATATATATATTTTTGGCATTATATATAGGTATTTTCTATTAAATTGGTTGGGGGGTCGGCCTATAAAGTTATAATTACTATATAATGATATTATAAATAATATATACTATATATAGGATATATTTTTGTATAATACTATTTATATATTATAGTATATTTATATATATTTTTTTGATTTTTTTTTTATATTTATATATTTATATTTATATATTTTGATATATAAAATGTTTTATATTGTTCTATTATCGCTACTTTTATCAATGAATATATTATTGTATATAGTTATTTATATAATATTATATATAGTATGTATAATAATATAACAGCGAATATGAAACCTTTAATAGATTATATATTATATATAGAATATATATATATCTATATATAATATATCATATATAATTATTATAATAAATAAATATATATATCTATATAATATAATATAATGTCTATACTATAGTGTTATAACGTAGATATTTATTAACTCCGGAGTTTGATATAATAATAAAACTATTTAATGGAAATACAGAAGTTAGATATAGGTATAAAGTTAATATTAAAATTTACATAGTATTATTACATATTATATATATTATAACAATATTAAAAAAAATATAAAAACTTATATTTTATTTATTTTATCTATATACTTAGTACTTTCTTATACATAATTTTATAGATGCTCATTAAAATATATTATATATTATGCACTATATTATGATAAATTTATTAATATAGCATGATAATTATCTTATAGGTATTTATATATATATATTATAATTATTATACTATATATATGATTATATATACCTATATATACTACTCAATCATGTATAAATTTATATATAGTTATAAAGTCTCTATATATGAATTATTCCATATATAATTCATAGTGTCATATTAGTTATATATTCGGTTGGCATAGTAATTTTATATTATAGGTATATATATATATAATTATATTTAATGTCAGATTAGTACTCCGTTGAGTATAATTAGTCTCTGTGATTTAATTAGTGTTTCCAGTCACAAAACTAAGTAATATCTATATGAAACATTTTAATAATATATTATATATATAAATATATATATAATATTTAATATAATATATTATATATATATATATATATATTTATATTAATATATTATATATATATCTACATATATATATATATATATTATTATTATATATATCATTATTATATTAATATTAATATATATATATATATATATATTATATTTATATATATATATAAATATATATTATATATATTATTATATATATTAATTATATTATTTATATTAATTATATATATATTATATATTTATATATTATATATATTATATATTAATATATAATAATAATATTAATATTTATTATATATATTTATTATATATGTATATTATATAATAATATATATATATATATAAATTTTTCCTCTCTTAATATAACTAGTATATATATAAGATATATATATATATTATGATATATATATATATATATATATATATAATATATATATATATATATAATTTATCTATATTATTTCTTTCTAACAACTATATGATTAATAATATTTATTATAATATTATATATATATATTGTTTAGTATATATTATATATATATTATATATTATATATTATATAGTATATATATTTTTATACTAATTACATATTTGTGCATTTATATCTTCAAGTAAACCATTTAGTTTTAAATTGTAGTAACAAGGTTTCTAATTAATTAAGTTGCTCAGGATAATTTCCAATCTAAAAACTCTGAGTAAAGTTGATACTATTTTCAATTTCAAAACTTTATGTTATTTTGCAAATGAATTATTAAATTCTATTTGGAAATAAATTGATTATAAAGGTTGTTAAAGATAGAGTGCTTTTTTTTTGTTGTTGTTGTTGTTGTTGTTGTTGTTGTTGTTGTTGTTGTTAAAGTTGCTGTTGTGAAAGTAGGATTTAAATAAAAGACTGTGTGGGAGAAATAGTCATTGACTAATAAATTGGGACATTAGCATTCTTTCTACGAGAATAGAATTACGTATTACAATGGTTCTAGAAGTAGGGACTGTATAAATTGTAAGATTAGAAATTGCTAAAAGGGACTCTTTGTGAATTTAAAAATGGATGGTTGCACAACGACAAAGGTTACAATCTTTTTTGCCTATCTAATGCAAGATTTTGTTTTGCACTCGTAAGCTGGTAAAAGCAATATTACTAAGACATTAGCTTCAAGAGACACGAAATCGTAGTCTAGTTGTTGATGTTTTTAAAGATTTCGAAGTCAATAAGAATAATTAATTAATCATCATCATCTTCATCATCACCCACCTTCTTTCCCTAAGACAGTGGGTAAGGTGCGTAAGTTAAGTTAAGTTAAGCAATTAATATAGTCCCGAATAAAGCATCAAATATGATCAGTATGTTTGAAAATTAAATAGAACAGTGAACAAGATGTTGAGGAACTTGTCAATGTGATATTGAATGTCAAAAGATAAGTACTATATATAAGTACTAGAATTTAATCAGGAACGAACATGATAAAACTATATAAAAAGATCATGTTCTAATGACGTTAATATCTATTGAACACTTGAGGTGAGGAATTCACACTTTATAATACTCTTTCAGCAAGCTAAATAAACAAGGCGAAACAAACAGCAAGAGTAACACGTGCTCCAAAATTAATGGAAGTTTTAAGGCGTAAAGCTGGAAAAATGAGGTACATCTGAAGTTTCTCTCCCAACAGTCAATGAGAACAAATTGAAAACCTGTAGAATTATTAAAATATCCTCAGCTTGAAACATAGAAATTTCAAGCATAGGATTTGACTACTGAAAATTTTTATAGAGAATGGAAATATTTAATTTATGCATTAGAAAATAATGGAGAGATTTTAACAAATGACATGATAATTCCTTGAAAGTAAGGAAAAAAGGAAAGAATGTTAGAACAAAATATGTTTGATGCGCAGTTCAGAATTTTCCTCAGAACCTGAAGTGAAGATCTGATATTAAAAAAAAAAAAAAAAATTAGAATGTTTTTTGTAAAACTTAAATTGAATAACACTATCGAACAGGAATCCCAAGTCGGAGTCAGAGAGTTCATCAATTTCAGGTGTTCTTTCTTGTGGTATCTTGCCAGGTAAAGATGATGAAGCCAATATTAATAGGCAATGGAACTAATTAGAGTACATAGAGAAGCCATTGTAAAATGACAATCAGTCATTAAAGATCTTCAACCCCCTCCCCCCAAAAAATAAATAAAAAAAAAAAACTCTGGAAAATACAAAGTAGAATTCATAGCCATACTATTTCATGTGTCATGAAAATTGACTGGATAATGTACAGTGTAAAGTTGTTATATGAAGGCAATACCCTTATTATGAATAAAATTTTGCAAGATGCTTTTACAGTTGCGGCGTTTCCTCCCACTCAAGTGAGTATTAAACGCTTATTTTCGGATTTACAGATAATAAAATATAATCTAAGGATATCGTTATAAGAGGATTTTCTCGAAGGGTTAAAAGAAGATTTTCTCGGAGGGTTAAAAGAAGATTTTCTCGAAGGGTTAAAAGAGGATTTTCTCGAAGCGGTTTTATTTATAAGAAACAACCGTTTTGAGTAAAATTATATTTCATATGTTTATATAGTTCAAAGAGTAATTAGTGAAGAAGTTAAGAAGAAAGTAAATTAATATTTATTTTATTATTTTTTTTAAAAATTTTCTATAAAATATTTTCTAAATTTTTAATTGCAAGTCAAAATAAAAAAGGTGTCACTAACAGACGTTGTTTTTTATTATACCATAAAAATATTTTTAACATAGAAAATTAATGGTACCATGTGTATATGAAGATGAAATTATAACTAAGATTAAGGCCGGAGCCGGAGCCGGAGCCCAGGAGCCGGAGCCGGAGCGTAGCCGTAGCCGTAGCCGTAGCCGTAGCCACTCAATTTTAAAATAGTTGAGCCGGAGCCGGGAATAAATTTATTGCTCCTCAGCCCTGTACTATATATAATATATATAATATATATAAATATACTTTGATATATTAAAATATATTTTAATCAATGAATGAATTAATTTAATGAATATGATAAAAGGTGGGAAAATAAGATACAAAGTATGGAGGAAAGATTTGAAAAAGTTACTTGGGCGTGCCAAAGCTGATTAAAAGTATGGACACGAATGAAAAATACGAATCCGTCAACAAATTATTCATAATTTTCTTCAATTAAAAATAATTAAGATCAGAAAAACTGTAATTAATATATTACCCTCCGTCAATAATTTTATAATATTTAAAAAAAATTCTATTTAAATAAGATGCGTTTTACAAAAAGAAAAAATTCTTTAATTCAAAAGAACGACCTTGGCCTCAAACTCCTTCGATCATTTGTTTCATCAGCGTGACTAGATCAAGATTCGCTGCAGCGGAAATTAAACGAAGAAATTTCTATCTTTGAAGGGAAAGTAAAGATTGCCAAAGCCGGATTTAAAGTGGGACATTTTTTTGCTGGAAGAATCTTCAATATATATATATATATATATATAATATATATATATATATATATATATTTCAACGTAAATATATATTATATATTATATATATTCATATATATATATTATAATATATTATATATTATATATTATATATTATATATATATATATATATATATATATATAATATATATATATATATATATATATGAGGTTGTGAGAAGCAAAAGGGTGTAAGTGCCAAAAAAAAAAAATTCGCCTTGATAAAAATGAGTGAAATTTGTTGTTGTTTCAGAAATACAGAATGTAAATCGTAAATGAACGGTAAAAATAAGTTTTATATCCAACAAACCAAAAAATTCATTTATCTTCTTTATATATAAGTTACATAAAGGTGGTTTTCAAACTTGCTGATATTGTAGCTTAAAAGATTATCTTTTACATTTGTCTCTTTGCCTAAAGTAAAAACAGTTTGACACTTCATTTATTATTATAACAAATTTGCACTTTTACATCTTAATTTTATTTAAGACTTACCAAAAAGGATATATTAACTATTAATTATTTTTTTAATAATAATAATAATAATAATAATAATAATAATAATAATAATAATAATAATAATAATAATAATAATAATAATAATAATAATAATAAATAATAATAATAATAATAATAATAATAATAATAATAATATAATAATATAATAATAATAATAAATAATATAATAAATAATAATAATAAATAATAATAATAATAATACTATAATAATGATGAATTTAAAAAGAAATATTATAACATTCCCCGCATTGTTCTACCTCATGGCCCCTTGGTGTATTTCCCAAACAAAACATTCGGATTGATGTTTATATATATATATATGATATTTAATATATATGTTAATATTTATTATATATTATATAATATTATATATTATATATATATTATATATATTATTATATTTATATATATATATATATATATTATATATATATCTTTATTGAAAGGAAATGCCAAAGTAAAGTGCTCGCTTAGAATAATAATAATAATAATAATAATAATAATAATAATAATAATAATAATAATAATAATAATAATAATAATAATAATAATAACTTAATATATAACTGTATAATTAATAATTTAACTTGAAAATTTTAACTGTTCATTTAACCAGTTTTTCTCTACTTTCAAAAACAAATACACGTTTTTTTTTTGCCTTGACCAATGCAGACTAACACACACACACACACACACACACACGCACGCGCGTACACACAATTCGAGAGGTGACTTCGCGCGAGAAAACGAACGCAAAAACACACACATTTAAACTGACCTTTAAAAATAATCTCTCTTCTTTACTTTTCTTTAACTGTACCAATGAGGTGTGTGTGTGGTGTGTTGTGTGTGTGTGTGTGTGTGTGCTGTTGTGGGTGTGTGTTGTGTGCAACTATAGTTGGCCTCCTTTGAAATGGTCAAAAGAAGATCTTGTTATCACTGTGTTTGTCTGTATGTCTCTCTCACTGTACCGAGTATACTAATATATTATATATATATTATATATATTAATATATTATATATATATTATATATATATAATAATATATTAATATATATATATATATATATATATATATATATATATAGTAATATATATATATTATTATTACTATATTATATATATACTATATTATTATATATATATATATATATATAATATTTATATATATATATATATAATATATTTATATTATATTATATATATATATATAATATATATTATATATTATATATATATATATATGAAATGTTTATTGCCGATTGTTAACAATTTTTATTGTTAGTTGTGCGATAAGAAGGATCTTAAATTATGGAGAAAAATACCTCAAAATAATTATATCTTCATTAAACATAAAAAAAATTACTTAATTAAAGAATTAGAGAAAATATATGACCACTGAATCATGAGCCGGATATCAAAGTTAGCACATTGCGGTTGCGGATGCGGATACGGATATGCAATTATGAGTTTCATACAACAATAAATATATATAGATACGGATGTTCCGTTAAAGAGTTTTACCATTTGATTTGTAGCTACAAATGGCTTTGTCGGATAAGGAATGTAAAAATTCAGGCGGATTTTAAATTTAGTTCGGATGCGGATGCACTATATCATATTAAGATGGTAGATATTAACATTTAAAATATAAAGTTTACAAAATGATACGCTAATAATAATAATAAAAACTAAAAACAAAACTATAAAAAATGTTTATAATAATAAAAATATAATACTATAATAATATATCCAATAATAATAATAATGAATAAGGTACATAATAATATTTAATATAATAATATTAATAATAATAATAATAATAATAATAATAATAATAATAATAATAATAATAATAATAATAATAATAATAAATAATTAATAATAATAAAATAATTAATATAAAGAAAATAACAATAATAATGAATAAAAGTAATAAAATATAAATTAATAATGAATGGAAAAACTATTTAAAACAATCTCGTTAAATTTGTCATATAATTTATTATTATTATTATTATATTATTTATTTATTATTATTATTAATCTATTATTATTATTATTATTTATTATTATTATTACGTAAATTACACGCAATTACGCTAGTCCCATAATGAAATCAAAATCAGTTAAAATTGTTTTGAATATTATATATAGTATATACTATATTATATATATCATATATAGTATATAATATATATATATTATTATATAGTAGATATATATATATATATTATAGTATTATATAATATAATATTATATATATATGGGTATTAAATGGGGCACTAATATTATTCCCTAACTTAGCGAAGAATCGGAGAAAAACTAATTGATAGTTCATACACAAAGGAATGTGCAATAACTGTGCCACAAAGGCGGGGGGGGGGAGGGGGGTGACACACCCACTCATTCAAAACTCGTGACCAGTAGAAGAGAGTGTCAACTTGATAAATGACTCTATGATGCCAATTGAGATAAATGCCACCTTGATGTCAAATTCTGATGTCCGAACAAATCGTGACAAAGAGATAACAAAACAAACGTCATATATTAATAAATATTTAAATAAATAAACAAACTTACCACCTGTCATTCTCTGGATAGATAAATAGATGGACAGGTCGAGAATGATACGCAAAAATATATATTCATAGATAGCTAGAAAAAGGTACGAGAGATTATATATAGTTAGGTCGAAAGGCTGAGTAGAAAAATCAGATAGGTTATATTATTATATTAATATATATATATATATATATATATATAATATATATATATATATAATATATATATGATAATATATATATATATATATATATATATATATATATATATATATAATATATTATAATATATTATATTCTTAAACACACTTTACACCACTTCTCTAACATCCTCCCAGGTAGGACTTCGCCTGTCAGTTTTTTGGGCAGCATCTTCTTTCTTTCTTTTCTGGCCTTGAAACCTTGATCCTGGAGCAACTCTAGAAAATAATTTCCCTGGCCGTACATGGTTTTCCGCGACGCTAAGTCCCTGCGAGTTATACTACTCTCTCAGTAAGCGTGTTCAATCCTTCCAATGGAACACATCTTACAGT
>JABUQX010099678.1:0-35000 GCA_015478945.1 Trachelipus rathkii
TGTTTTGTTCGTTTTCAAAACATTAAGCTATACATTTGTTTCTTGTTTGTCACACGGTCAACATAACAAATTTAGTAAAAACATTTTATGTTTTTGCTAATGTCTTCATGTTTATAAATTTAGCATAAGTAATGGTTTTAAGGGAAACCGCTAAACAAACTAATCATGAATTAAATGCTAATCTACAAAGGGTTTTCAATAATCTCAGTCCAGATCTACTCAGCTGCCAAACTACAATCTCACAGGTTCTATCACAGACTACGGACATTACCACTGTTAAATTTAATATAAACATAAATGATTTATTATATCATAACCTATTTAACAAATTGAATTACGAATGAAATGCAACATTTAACAAAATTTTAACATGAATAAATTTAATGGATTTAATTCATTGTTGAAATATAGCTATGATCTTATGAACGTTTATTTTTCAAAATTTTTATTCTTTTAATTATTTTGCCTTTTATTTTAAATATAAAAATTCTTTTTAAAAATATTATTATTCTTTATGTTTATTTTATTTTGAACAAAAGATTTTTCTTTCAAAATTTTTGTATCTTTTTATATTATAACTTGAAAAATTTTGCATCTTAATCAACACATGCAAACTCAAAAAAACTATAAAGTAGTTAAAATCAAACCACCCATCCCATCCCCGTTCCTGCATCCACCCTCGCACTTCTATGATATATTATTTTATTGTCTCAAGTTACACATCGGTATCATTGTGGATTAAACATAAACAGTAGCGTTAAAAATTTAAGTTTCTTTAATACATTCACGAGTCTATTTACGCTAACGTGACAAAGCTTCCCCGTAATTTAAAGCTTAACTCATAGCATTTCATCTGAACTAGAATATAATGTACAACCACAAAAACTACCATACTTAAACATGAATAAAACTGATAACATTAACAAAGTTCCAACACTTAAAACAGTAAAGTAACTAAGAACATGGAATACAAAAAAAAACTGAGGGGGAAAATATATGTCATGCCATTATCTTCTACATAGCAATGTTAATTTTGAGATTATCATGGTACTATTTAACAAAAATTTATCATAACCTGATAATTATATAACTGATCAACGAAGATCATAGGTAACTAAACAAAGTTTTCGACATTAATAAAGCTTACATAGCAGCATCTGAACTAAGAATATAACCACAACGACAAATCAAACTCCTAATAAACTGAATAAACTGTTAACGTTAACAAAGTTCACAGTTAACAACAGTAAAAGTAACTAAACATAACATACCAACACGTAACCTATTCACACTGATCAACGAATATCTGCTAACATAACAATGTGAATTTTACATTAACATAGTAATATTAACAAAAATGTATCATTTAACGATGGGCTAATTATCATAGAGAACAACGAATATACGCTAAGCGTAACACTTTTTTACATTTAAAGCAAACATATCATATTCCAAACTAAGAAAATAATGTACAACGACAACCTTAACACAACTTACGCATGAATAAACTGTTACCATTAGCAAAGTTTCACACTTAACAACAGTAAGTAACTAACATTTCATGCAAAACGTGACCTTATTCATACTTTTTCAAAATATCCTTCTAACATATTACGTTAATTTTACATTACATAATATTAAACAAAAATTTCATCACATCCTTGTCTAATTATCATACAAACCAACGAATATATACTAACGTTACAAAAGCTTTCTTTACATTAACATAGTAATATTTAACAAAAATTTATCTAAACCTTACCTAACTTATCATATCCCCAACAAATAATGCAAAATAACAAAGTTTTATCAGACATGACATAAAAAATAACAGTTCTTTAATTAAAATGATTCGTGTAAAGTTGTAATAGCTTACCGATCTAAAGCAGTAGTCAGTAAATCAGTAAATCAAACCATTCCGTCCCCTCCCACTCCCCTCCGTACCCACCCTTCCACGGACTTGTTCTATTGATTCAGGTCCCACATTTCGAGTATCTCGTGTATAAACATAACACAAGAAATAAGTTCTTTATACACTACTAACCAACGAATATTATGCTAACCTAACATTGTTCCATTAAGTAAAGCAACATTAGCATTACCCAGAACAAGAATATAATGTACAACGACAAAACCTAACACACCCTACGCGCGAATAAACTACTTTTTATACAAAGTTCCATACTTAACAACAGTAAAGTACCTGTTCACAGCGCGTACAAAGCGTAACCCGATTCCCACTTTCTTCAAGATATTATCTAACATATCAATTGTTAATTTACATTAACATGTATAATATTTAAAAAAATTTAGCATAACCGTGTCTAATTATCATACTGACAACGAAAATAATGCTAACGTAACAATTTATTTACATTAAACATAGTAAAAATTTAACAAAAAATTCATCATAAGCGGGTTTTGGGCCTCAAATGCCAACGAATAATGCAACATAACAAATTTTATCCAAACATAACCTACAAAATAACAAAATTTTGGATAAACATAACAATAAAAACAAGTCTGAATTGAAAATATCATAGTAAAGTTGGAATTTTTATTAATATTAAAGCAGTAAATAATTAAATCAGTAATTCAAACCATCCCGTCCTCTACTCCCACACCACCGCTTCCATGTATCATTGATCACGAGTGCAAGTTCATATATTCCGAGTACTTTAGTGGATGAACATTAACATAAAAATAGTTCTTTATACACTAACCCCAACGAATATACGGCTAACGTAACAGTTTTAGCATCATAAGCAACATATCATAACCTGAACTAAGAATATAACGTACAACGACAAACCTAACGATACCATCAACGCTCGAAAACAGTCAGACATAACAAAGTTGGCCGATAGTTAACACAGTAAAGTAACTAACATTGCATACAGAACGTTAACATATTCGTCTTTTTTAAACGTATCTGTAACATATCATTGGCTATTTTAACTTAAATTAATATATTTAACAAAATTTGAGTCATACCTGCCCATTATCAACAGACCTACGAATATCTTTTAAGGTAACAAAGTTTTCATATAAGTAAAGCTAAAATATCATAACCTGAACTGAGGAATATAATGTACAAAGACAAGTCAAACATACGCTCACGTAATGAATAATTCTGCGTAAGCATTCACAAATTCCCCACTTATCAAAGTTAAAGTACAGACAGACTACCAAACAGTCCAATGGATTCCCATTGTTATCCAACATGGATCAAGAAACAGCTAATGCAGTATTATCTAACAAAACCCCTTTAACAAAGTGACCATTCTATCAAAGATACCAGCAACATGAACTATGAACTGGCACTACATTCATCAAAGTGTCACCAAATCGAATATAACATCATTGTTGAACTACTGAATAAACGTAGACATTAGCAAAATGTCTACTAATGTCTTAACATTACCCAGCAAAAACTTACCTATGCTCACGTTTCTTAAACACATCAACTTGATAGTTAAACACGAGTAATATCTTACGAACTTATCATTTCTTCTAACAAAGCAGTTTTAATTTCACATTGTCATAGTTTAGATATTTAACAAAACGTAAACCAGAGAATTAAACATAGCCCTAATATTATCTAACACTTACAATGAGTGAAAACCCCTATAATAGAACTAACATCAGGATCTACGAGTAAGACATTAACATTGGACCTCATGAATAAGTTCTCAACCTATCCTCATAATAACAAAACTCAAACCTATACGTGTTTTCAGCATAACATCGACAGGATAAGCGCATTATCTAACAAGGATCTTTAATCAAAGGACCCAAACTTTCAAAGATACCAGCATCTTGTACTATGAATTGATATTACATTCATCAAAGTGTCATGCATATCAAATATAACATCATTTTGAACTATGAATAAACGTAGACATCAGCAAAATTCACTGTCAAACAACGTAAAAATAACCTATCGATCATACAGATCAACGACATAAACGCTAAGCATAGATATTTCTGAACTAAAAAACAATGAGTACCATAGCCGATACCAGATAACATTGAGCTGTGTGAATAATAACTGTATACATTAACAAGTATAAACAATTTCAAGCTTTACTTATAAACAATCTGAATAGGTTGTAACAGCGCACTATAAAAGACGATTTGGCAGTACTGTAGCACTACTTGGAGATCACCAATGGGGATGCGTCTCTTGAAAGGGTGTGATTCCACATAAAGGGGATCATCCCTAAGGGGGTGTAAGCGGCCATTAAACCTCCGAAGGAGGGGTAAGGCCTCAGTCCGAAGAAATGATAAGTTTCGTAAGATATTACTGTGTTAACTCACGTTGATGTGTTAGAAACGTGAGCATAGGAGTTTTTGCTTGTAATGTAGTTTGCTCGAGAATTCGCTAGATGTCGTACGTTTATTTCAGAGTTCAAAGAATGATTATATTCGATATGAGTGACACTTTGATGACAGTAGTGTCAGTCATAGTTCATATGCTAGTATCTTTCATAGAAGGTCACTTTGTTAATGGGGTTGTTAGGATAATACTGCATTAGCTGGTTGTTTCTATATGTTGAAAAAAAAAATGATCCATTGAGTTTTGTATTCCTGTTAGCTACTTTCCTTTGTTAGGGGGAAATTTTGTGAATGTTAGTAGATTATTCATACGTGAGGTATGTTAGTATTGTCGTTGTACATTATATTCTTAGTTCAGGTTATGATATTTTAGCTTTATTGATGTGAAATCTTTGTTAGCTAAAACATATAATTCGTAGGTTGCATGATAAAAGTAGGCAAGTATGATAAGGTTTGTTTAAATATTACTATGTATATGTAAAAATACCAATGATTTGTTACAGATACGTTTGAAAAGTATGAACAGGTTACGTTTTGGTATGGCAATGTAGTTACTTTTACTGCTGTTAAGTACGGAAAACTTTGTTAATTGACTGTTTATTCGAGCGTGAGGTGTGTTAGGTTTGTCGTTGTACGTTATATTCATTAGTTGCAGTGTATGATATGTTAGCTTTATTGAGCTAAAACTTTGTTACGTTAGCGTATATTCGTTGTTATGTATGAAAGTTTGTTATTTTTTTATGTTTATCCAAAATGATACCGTCGAAATATGACTTGACTCGAGTAGGTCAATAGATCTGGAAGGGTAGAGGGGGTGGGGAGTAGAGGACGATGGTCTTGAATTTACTGATTATATTTACAGCTTTAAAATCAGTAAACTATACACTTTACTATGATATTTTATTCGAAGAACTTGTTTTTATGTTATGTATTGTTAAAACTTTTATTTTATGTTATGTTTGATAAAACTTTGTTTATGTTTGCAATTCTTCGTTGGGATTATGATATTTAAGTATAATTATTATAATGAATTTTTGTTAAATTTTTACTATGTAATGTAAAAAAAACTGTTATTTTAGCATTATATTCGTTGTCAGTTATTAATAATTAGAAGGTGATGCATAAATTTTTAAAATATTAACATGTTAATGTAAAATAACATTTGATATGTGAGATATATGCTGAAGAAAAAGGTCGGAATGGGTTACGCTATGTACCGTGTGACAGTTACTTTACTGTGTTAAGATGGGAACTTTGTTAATGTTAGTAGATTTTTAGCGAGCAGGGTATGAAAAGTTTGTGAAGGAAACCATAGAGCACAGCACTGGCCATGACAATTCAAGTTATTAATGTGAGAAACAATGTTAGGTTAGCATATATTCTTTTATGTTATAAGGAACTTATTTTTGTGTCATGTTTATCCGAAATGATACGTCGAAAATGTGACCTGAATCAATAAAGAACACAAATCATGGAGGGTGTGTGGAGGGAGGACGAGAAGACGGATGGTTGATTTACTGATTTATCTGATTACTGTTAGATCGGTAAGCGACTACACTTTAATACGAATTTTATTCAAAGAACTTATTTTTATGTCATGTCTGTATAAACTTTGTTACGTTAGCATATATTCGTTGGTCTGTATATAATTAGACAAGGATGTTGTAAATTTTTTTGATATAATAGGTTATGTCAATGAAGAAGTAGCGTAATATGGACAGATCTACCTTGAAAAAAATCATTAATAGGTTTCACGTTTTGCATGAAAGTTTTTCTACTTTCTGGTTGGTTAAGTTTGTGAACTTGGTTAATGGTAACAGTTTATTCAGGCGTAAGTTGTTAGGTTTGTCTGTACATTATTTTCTTAGTTTGCGAATTAATGCTATGTTAGCTTGTATTGATTGAAAACTTTATTACGCTAAGCGATATTCGATGATCAGTATGATAATTAGCCATGATTATGATACATTTTTGTTAAATATTACCATGTTAATGTAAAATTAACATTGTTATGTTAGAAGTATGCTTGAGGAAGTGTGAATAGGTTACGTGTTGGTATGTTATGTTAGTTACTTTACTGTTGTAATGTGAAACTTTGTTAACGTAACAGTTTATTATGTTTAAGATGACTTAGATTTGTCGTTATGGATTATATTTCTTAGTTCAGATTGCACTGTAAGCTTTAATTAATGTTTGAAAACGTTTGTACGTTAGCCTATATTCGTTGATCAGTATGATTAATTTATACAGTTATGGAGTAAATTTTTGTTAAACTATTACCGTTGTTAATTCTGAAGATTAACATTGCTTTATTAGAGATATGCATGACAAAGTATGCGATAGGTTACGTTTTTGTTATGCCATGTTTAGTTACTTTACTGTTTGTTAAGTGGAACTTTGTTAATGTTATCAGTTTATTCATTTTTAAGGTATGTTAGGTTTGTGGTTGTACATTATATTCCTAGTTCAGATGATGTTATGTTAGCTTTATTAAGGGGAAAGCTTTGTCACGTTAGGTATACTCGTTTGTCAGTGTATAAAAGAACTTAATTTAAACGTTGTTTATGTTTATCCAAATGATACTCGGATTGTTAACTTGAGACAATTAGAATTAATAGATACAAAAGAGGGGGGGGGGGGGGGGGGTGGGGGTGGGGGGTGGAACGGGGACTGGGATGGGTGGTTTGATTTACTGATTTATTGATTTACTGTTTTAGGTATGTGTAAAAATGCTAATTTTTTTAATTTATAAACATAAAAAGAATTAAAAAAATTTGAAAAAAAATATATTTTAAACAAAATAAAACAAAAATAAATAATAAAAGTTTTTTTAAAAAAAAATATTTATATTTTAAAAAACATAAAATTAAAAAGAATAAAAATTGGAAAGAAAAAAATTGTAAAATAAATAAGAAATTACAATTAAACATATATTTCTGTTATGTTTAGTTAAAATTTTGTTATGTTTACAGTTATTCGTAATTCAATTTGTTAATTAGGTCGTGATATAATAAATATTCACTATTAATATTAATTAACAGTGGTATGCCGTAGTTGAAACCTCGACCCCTCACGATAGACTTGGGATAGAAAACCTTGACAACATTTGACAACCCTTGATAGACTTAGGATAGAAACCGATGATCACGCTTGATTAGTTAAGGATTGGAAACCCTTGATAAATTTGTTAGGTTTTGTAATGCCATCACATAGTATGCAATGTTATAAAAAATAACGAAAATTAAAACCACAACATAAAAATGTTTTAATTTTTTTGACTAACTCTGTGACAAACAAGAATCAAAGTATAGCTTAATGTTTCGAAAACGAAGCAAACAAGAATCATTAGGTATTGCGTAATGTTGCGAAAAGTGGGAGGAGTGGTTGAACAAATTTGTTATTCCCATGATAACAACTCTAGTGAAATACTTTCATCGCACTTCGTACCTGTTCGTTCTGTGTGCATTGTTAGTTACTTTACTGTTGTTAATATGGAACTTTGTTATTGTTAGCAGATTTATTGATCGTAAGAGTATGTTGTTTTGTCATATACGTTATATTCTTGAGTTGTCAGGAATGATCATGTTAGCTTTATTGATGGAAAACTTTGTTACGTCAGCATATATTCGTTGGCCAGTATGATTATTAGGTTAGGTAATACAGAATAATTGTAAATGTTTCTATGTTAATGTAAAAAATAACAGTATTATGTTAGAGATTATTATTTGAAAAAAAGTTTGTGAATAAGGATACGTTTCTGTAGCATGTTAGGTTGACTTTACTGGTTGCTAACGTATAAAACATTTGATTTAACTATGTTATCGTTTCCCGAAGTTGTTACATTTGTAGGTAGTAGCATTAATTCTTAGTTCAGGATATGTTTTGCTAGTTAAGTGTGAAACTTTGTTGACGTTAACAGTTTATTATTGGTTAGTATGATGGTTAGGTTATGATAAATTTTGTTAAATGTTACGTTACTGTAAAAATATCAGTGATATGTAGAGATCATGTTTTGGAAAAAAAAAATTTAATAGGGCACGGTCTGTATGCAACGTCAGTTACTTTCCTGTTAAGTATGTTACTTTGTTAATGTGACTGTTATTCGTTTTAAGATATGTTATTTTTGATGTTATACATTATATTCTTACATCAGGTTATATATGTTTAGCTTTATTGATGTGAAAACTTTTGTAATTTACCATATATACGGGGGTTAGTATAAAAAGAACATATTTTTATGCTAGTTTTATCCAAAATTTATACTAAAGATAAATATGACTTGAATCAATAGATCAAGAGAGTCATAGATCATACATCATACATCAATACATCAAATACATCAATAGATTCGGATTGGACGGGCGAGGGGTGATTGGAGCTTGATTACTGCATTCCTATTTACTGCTTTAGTGTATGTAAAAATGATAAATTCTTTTTACGTTATAAACATAAAAAAGAAATAAAATTTTTTAGTAAAACCAAAAATGGTTTAAAGAATAAAATTAAAAATAAAGTTTGATTTTAAAAAAACAAAAAAGTTTTAAAGAAATAAAATTAAAAACACACTCACTTCTAAAAACTAGGCATATAAGAAGTAAATTAAAAATAAATAAAAGTTTTGTAATGACATAGCATGTGCTATACATTGAAATAAAAAATAAATAAAGTTATAAAATAAATACAATTTTAGAGAAAGGAAATATAAGAAAATGTGCTTTAACTAAATAAATAAACAAACCCGCGCCAAATACTGATTGTTTAATGAAATATTTACCGCATCAGCTCGTACCTGTTCGTCTGTATGCATTTGTTCGTCAATTTACTGTTTTCGTAAAATGAAACCCGCCTTATTGACAGTTTGTTCGAGCGTAAGGTATGTTTAGGTTTTTTACATTTTACATTAGTGATTCGTAGTTCATTATATATTTATCTGTATATTTGAATGGGAAAACTGTGTTACGTTAGCCATATATTCACTATCAGATTGATAATTAGTGTGGTCTATGATAAAGATTTTTGTTAATATTTACTATGATAATGATAAGAGAAATATCATTGATGTGTTAGAAAAAAAGTCAGTGCAAGATAGGCTTACGTTCTGCCGTCTCAATTTAGGTTATTTAGTTGTTAAGAATGGAACATTTGGTTAATGTAGCAGTGTTATTCGTGCTTTTAAAGCGCGTTACGTTTGTGTCGTTGTACTGTATATTCTTAGTTTTCAGATAACAGGGTTAGCATCATGATGTGGAAAAACTTTTGTCCCCATTAGGCATATATTCGTTTCAATTCAGTTATGATAATTTAGGTTAGGTTATGAGAAATTTTTGTAAATGTTACTAGTGATGAAATTGAAGATATGTTAGATGATTTGTTATAGAAACAGTGGTGAATAGTTACGATTTTATATTGCTATGTTAGTTACTTTATTTATATTGTGTTAACTTTGTTAATGCTACAGTCGTATCATGCTAAGTATGTGAGTTTTGCGTTGTACATTATATTCCTAGTTCAGTTGAATGCTATGTTTTGCTATTAGGGGAAACTTTTGTGACGTTTAGCATATGTATTCATGTGATCAGTTAGATAATTAGAACAAGGTTTTGATAAAATTTTGTTAAATATACTATGTTAATGTAAAAATACCATTGACTATTGTAAAAAAAGTGTAAGTAGCGGTTACCGTTCTGCGCTCAATGTTGTACTTTACTGGTTTAAGTATGGCACAATCTTGTTAATGTTAGCAGTTTGTTCGTGCTTAAAGCGTGTTAGGCTTGTCGTTGTACATTATATTCTTAGTTCTGAATATGACATGTTAGCATTATTGATGTGAAAACTTTGTTACGTTAGCATATATTCATTGATCATTATGATAATTAGACAAGGTTATGATAAAATTTTGTTATATATTACTATGTTAATGTAAAAATATTCAGGGTTGGGGTAAAGAGGGGGAGGGGTGGATGGTTTGATTTACTGATTTACTGATTTTCAGCTTCAGGGTATGTAAAAACACAAATTTCTTAAGTTTTAAACATGAAAAGAGTAAATTTTTAGTAAAAACAAAAACTTTTTAAAGTATATAAAACAAAAATAAATGAAAGTTTTGTGTTATGTTATACAAAATATGACATGAATCAATAGATCAATAGATCAATAGATCAATGGATGAATAGATCATAGGTATGGACAGTGGTGAGGGTGGGGAGGATGGGGAGGCTGGGGAGGCTGGGGAGGGTGGTTTGATTTATATAAAAACGTAAATTTTTTAGGTTATAAACTTAAAAAGAACAAAAAAAAAATTTTTTTTTTTTTTTTTTTAATTTAATTTTTTTTTTCATTTTTTTTTTATTTATTTATTTAAACCCTCATATTCGAGTTCTACGTCTTTATAAACAAATATTTCGATACTAATATTGGGACTAGACGACTATTTATTAATTCAGCTCTGTACCGGTACCAGCACCGGAGCCAGCACCGATGCAGATGTCAACTTCGGCTCTTCTTACTTAGACTCCTTCCCCACTCTTTCTTTCTCAGCCTCCGAATCCGACTCCTTTCTCCACTTCTCTTATCCATTCTGTTCATTTCTAGGGGGTACCCCCCACAATGGGGGATTCCCAGACACCCTTTACGATTTTGAAACCATCATTTTCGAGATCTATGGGTTCAATAACATATATAAAGACACCAATATTGTATAATTACACAAATATTTAATAACTCCGGAGCCAGCACCGGTGCAGCTATCAACTGCTACTCCTCTGAGTCAGACTGCATCTCAACTCTTTCCTTCCTTATTCATCCTTCCTCCTTCTTCCTTCCTCATTCGGCCTCTGGTTTTGCATTCTGTGCCTTTTTTCAGTTGGGACCCCTCTGTGGGGTGCCCTAGACACCCTGTACGGACTTATAACCATCATATTCGAGATCTATGGGTTCGATAACATATATAAGCACACTAATATTGTTGTTATACGAATGTTTAGTAACTCGGCATCGCATCGGCTCCAGCACCGGTGCCGATGCCAACTCCTCGGATTCCAATACCAACTCTTTCAAGAAATTTAACTCTGACTCCTCTCACCAAATTTCAGCCTTCTACGAACATGTCGATTTTTTAGAGGGGTGGGGATCTCCCTTCGGGGGGCCCACGGGGACGTAAAATCGTCAACGACGAGGATACGTCACCATCTAACCCCCCTCCAAATTTTAACCCGATGTGATAACTCTAACCACTGTAGATATATATATCGGAACCAGACGCTGAGCCGGAGCCAGGGCCTAAAAAGCGATTCAGTTCGAATATATATATATAGTATATATATAAGCAGAGGTATATAGTATATATATATATATATATATATATATATATATATATATATATATATATATATATATATATATATATATATATATATATATATATATATATATATATATATATATATATATATATAGGGAGTCGGAGCCGGAGTCGGAGCGGTGCGGAGTCGGAATCGAAGATGGAACCGCGGAAGGAGGCGCTGAAGGAGGCTGAGCCGGAGTCGGAGTAGCAGAAGGAGGTAATGAAGGAGTCGGAGTATGTAAAAAGCGATTCCTTGCAGGAGTCGTTTTCGACTCAAATTCGAACCCTTGCAGGGTAATTAATCGAATTTTGACGTAATAATAATAATAATAATAATAATAATAATAATAATAATAATAATAATAATAATAATAATAATAATAATAATAATAATAATAATAATAATAATAATATTCAATTCAATATTAGGCCTAAATCGACATTTCGGAATTGGAAGCGTCAAAATTGCGTAACCCGATTTCAGATTCAGTCTCGGGGGGAGGTACCTCCTAATATCAACCTAGCGACTTGAAAACTCGCATGTGATCAGTTTAACACCCACAATAACTATATACTTACCAAGTTTCATTACGATAGCTCAAACAGTATTCGAGAAATAGGTGGTAGCTCTCCGGACGTAACCCTACTACTTATATATATATATATATATATATATATTAGCTAGATGAATGCTAAATATATATATATATATATATATATATATATATATATATATATATATATATATATATATATATATATATATATATATATATATATATATATATTAGTAAGAGTAATATGTATATATATATATGTTTACTATATATATATATATATCAGGGGCGTTTCCACATAGGTGCTAAATGCGCCGCACACCCAATAAAAAGCTTATTTTTGGTTGCTAATTCCTTAGATATTATTTCTTTTCTTTCAAATGAAGATAGTTTTGTGCACAATTATTCAATAATAAAATATTAAAAAAATTAAATGCTTTTAAACTTCCAATTCGCTTATTTTATATAGTACCGTATCAGAAAGGAAATCTTTTCATGTGCGCTTCCAATTTGAACTCTTTATTTCCCATTGTGCCAATGTTATTTTAAGCACGCTCTCTCGCTCATGATTTGTATCTCGAATACGGAAAAGCTAAAGCTCAAATCGTAAAGCGCTGCGTTTGCTTCGGCGCGTCGAGAACTTTCTTATATATATTTTAATGGAATATGTAAATTGTGCGCTCAAAATGTATATATATATATATATATATATATATATATATATATATATTATATTATATATTATTATTACATATTATTGTTAAAAATATATATATATATATATTATTATTGGTATATTATTATTTTATGTTATTATAATATTATATATAGTTATATAGTTAGTATATATATATATATATATTATATATATATAAGTATATATGATATATTATTATATATATATATATATATATATATATATATATATATATACAATGATATATACATATATAACATATATATATATAAGCAGTTATAAAGTATAGTATATATATATATATATATGGTTATTATTTTTTTTTATATATATATATATATATATATATATATATATATATATATATATATATATATATTTATAAAATATATGATTTTTAGGTTATACGCCAGACACGTGTACGATATATATATATATATATATAAGTGGTGTTATTATTGTTATTGTTATGTTATTATGCATATATATTATTATTATATATATATATATTATATTATATATATATATATATATATATTTTTATATATATATATCTCTGCTAATCATTCTACATATGATGTAATTATTTTCCTTTATATTATTTACAAAAATTTATTAACAAATTAATTTTGCATTTTATGAATATGATTAATTGTTACCAATTATAAAATTATATTATTCGAATTATTAACGAATTTCTTCAACAAGTGTATAAATATTATAAATTGAAAAAAGCAATTAGAGTTTGCAGATGCTCTCTAATAAGGGAAGTGTGTGGAGTTTTTGCTTTTGCTTCATTAATTGATGGTTTTTCAGTAATTTATAATTATACATTTATTTATTTATTATTGATGTTATAAGTGTTTTATAATTGTGATATCATACGCCAATTTTTTTCACAGACGAGTTCGTGATAAGGCCATATGACTTGCATATATAGAGCAAAGCTGCTAAAGGTAAAATATATATATATATATATATATATATATATATATATATATATATATATATATATATATATATATATATATATATATATATATATATATATATAAAGAAATTACAGAACATGTGAATTCTCTATTAATTATATTTTTAGAATTCTTTGATTTAAAAAATACGACACTAATTTCTAATATGTCACTTATGAAAAAAATAAAAAGCAAATACTTTAAGAAATATGAGAAAACAGTTCAAAACTGCCTCACTATCACTGATGACCACAAAATTTCCAATGATGATCATTGACGAAGTTTTATTTTACACAGAAATTTGAAATCAAGTTTCAAACATGAGTTTTGGCAGGAAAATATATTAGATGTGAGAGTCGACGCTACAGAAAAAATGTATAAACATTACGATATTTGTTACACACTCCTTTATATTTTGCCAGATTTAACAAATTTCTGGAAATAAAATGAATTTTTAGCTTTCATTAAATAAATTCGTGAAAAATAGTCTGACATAGCCCAATTAAAATATAAAATCTCCTAAAAAGAAGCCGGAAGCGATGAGCCATTTATAATCATTCAATGCGCCACGTTTGGCGCATGCGCCAAGGGTTGGCCACCCCTGTTATAAGTGTTTTATATTTGTGGTAATATAGCTTATTGCACCACTTACGGAACAATATTCGACTACATTTTACTTAAAAGGGAACTAACTGTACTTTATATATATATAAAGATATGTAAATATATATATATATATATATATATATATATATATATATATATATATATATATATATATATATATATATATATATATATATATATCTATAAAGAAAGAACATTTAATGGGAAGGTAAAGAATTTACTGTCTTCTCTGGGATTGAACTACCGAATGTTACAAATGAGGACAATATACCCGGTGCTTTACAACTGAGCTATCCCCCAACCCAAAAAAGTTGGGTTCAAGAACAGTTTTAAAGTAACCGAGCTTCCTTCAAGGCGACATCACCAGGTGTCCAGCCTGTCCTATCCCTCGTTCTTTATATTGTAGATGTTATATATTGCATATTAATCGCAATTATATAAGATGTAAATAAGGAAAGAACATTTAATGGGAAGGTAAAGAATTTACTGCCTTCTCTGGGATTGAACCACCGCATGTTGCGAATGAGGACAATATACCTGGTGTTTACAACTAGAGCTATCCCCGAACCCAAAAAAGTTGGGTTCAAGAAAAGTTTTAAAGCAACCGAGCTCCTTTCAAGGCGACATCACCAGGTGTCCAGCCTGTCCTATCCCTTGTTCTTTATATTGTGGATGTTAAATATTGCATATTAATCGCAATTATATAAGATGTAAATAAAGAGAGAACAATTAGTGGGAAGGTAAAGAATTTACTGTCTTCTTTGGGATTGAACCACCGCATATTGCGAATGAGGACAATATACCCGGTGCTTCACAACTGAGCTATCCCCGAACCCAAAAAAAAGTTGGGTTCAAGAACAGTTTTAAAGCAACCGAGCTCCATTCAAGGCGACATCACCAGGTGTCCAGCCTTAAAAATTAAAATTTAAAAAGCCTTCAAAATTTTATATTGCAGTACTTAAACTATTCAATTAAATATATAAAAAAGAGATTTTATATCCAAATTTTTAAAGGTTTATTATACATTATGTATTTTTTAATTAAAAAAACTTTTTTGCTCAATTCAAGATATGTACAGTACTGTACCGTAATGTAATAAATATCATACTAATTAACTAGTCAATAAAATATGTTTAAATACTGTACTGTAAATAACATTATATCAGCCAATTTATTCAATTATTATTAAGTATAAATAAAATACTGCTGCTATTTTATTCACCTTATACAAAGGTAAAAATTTTAAAATTAATGATTTTTCAGGGGGGGTTAAGGTTATACGCGATGTTGCCTATAACGCGGGGGGTCAGGAACCTAATCCCCGCGTTCTACGAGGGACGACTGTATATATATATATATATATATATATATATATATATATATATATATATATATATATATATATATATATATATATATATATATATATATATATATATATATATATATCACGCACGCACGAATGAACAAACGCTCAAACATATTTCCAGAATTAAAATAAGAACCGAGGACCTCTTAATCTGAATGCCTGCACTTTAACCGATTGCCCAAAGCAGTGGCGGGAAAATAAAAGTCCATAATTCGAGGCCTTTCTTTTCCATTTCGATATATATATATATATATATATATATATATATATATATATATATATATATATATATATATATATTTGTTTGTATATTTATTTATATATATATATATATATATATATATATATATATATATATATATATATATATATATATATAGATATATATAAAACATTTAAATGAAAATTGATCCTCTTTATTATTATTATTAGTAGCAGTAGTAAAATAAAATGTGCGATAGCGTTGTCGTGTGCAGTAGGGCTAAAGAGGTAGGCAACTAAAAATATTGTATATATATATACCCGTTGCCATGACAACATGGGTCTTACACACGGAGTGTCACTTATATAATATTTTTATAATAATATTACATAATATAAGTATATATATATATATATATATATATTAGTTAGAAAGATAAAAAGAAGAGTATATATATATATATATATATATATATATATATATATAAGTTAAGGTTATTATATAAGTATATATATATGCTATATTATTTCGATAGTGACGCCTACCATAAACCATCTACCCTATATCGATAACGTCACGAAGTGACGTCACCATTATATTTCTTCGATAGTGACGAGGGTTGTTGTAATTCTTATATCTTTTATTTCTCATATAATATATATATATATATATATATTATATAGTTATATTAAAGAAAGAGCATATATATATATATATATATATTATATATATATATATATATATATATATATATACAAGATAATTTATAAGTGTAGATATATAGATATACATACATAAATATTGTTGTTATTATTATTATTTTTCGTTACAGTTACATATATATATATATATATATATATATATATATATATAAGAGAGTATGAGAAATATATATATATATATATATATATATATATAAACATGCTTTCTGCCATGTGTTATAAACATATGTTTTTAAACGCTTTGTTTTTTAGAAAATAAAAAGTCATAAAACCAATTTTAAAATCACGTGTTTTCAAGTTTAAGCAAAAGGTCAAATTAATGTGATTTTCTTACTGTTTTTATGCTTTCAATACCTTTTTCTTTATACCTTTATAATATATATATATATATATATATATATATATATATATATATATATATATATATATATATATATATATATATATATATATATATACATAAGAATGAGTATAGAAATAAAAGTATTTACATATTATATAGCATCCAATTCTTCATCAAATCCCTGGCCTATAGTACGTGCCGTACCCTGAATAAGATTACGCTTGTTGGAGGTGTGACGGAACCTCTTTACTGAGTTGATCATTGTTACTCATGCCGCTACGCCCAAGGGGGGAGTCCCCACCCCCTAAAACCTGAAAAAGGCACTTAGAAAACTGAAATTTGGTATACATATAGAAGAGAATGAAAGAAATAGAATAGCGATGTTAAATTAATTGGCGAATTATAAGAACCGGAGCTGGAGCCGGAGCCGGAGCCGGAGCCGGAGACGGAGCCGGAGTTGGTGATGATGGAGCCAGATTGGAATTCAAACTCCTACAATATATTAGGATAAATGAGGTGTCTATTCCTATGTTTTCAATGGTGTAGAACTCGTTTTTTTAGGTCACAGAATCCCCAGATGAGTTTGAAGACTCCTATGGAGTGTAAACCCATGAAAAAAGACGAAATACGGAGAGGAATACGAAGTAAGATGGATAAAGGTTTCAACTCTCTAAAGAGTTACATGAAGGTGCGCGCGAAAGCAAACGAACCCGCACCCGCAGGCGTGCCCAGCCGCGAAACCGACACGTGCGCCCGCAGGTGCACCCCGCCGTGAGACCGCCGAGTGCGCCCGCAGGCGCAATATTACCGCGCGAACGCTAAATATTTCATAGTTGTGATATCAATGTAAACCTTTTTAATAAAGTGAACACATCATTTTGTATTTTCTTTTCAAATATACCGTTTTCTATACTATGAGTCAGCCATTTTATTTCATACTTAAACATTTATAATTTTATTTATAGAATTTTTTTTTTTTAATAAAAACATTTTTTACGACCCTAAAGCTGTAACTCATTAAGTCAATAGCGCATATTCGGGTGAGGGGGCCACCCCTCACCCGAATATGCGCTATTGACTTATGGCTTTACCACCCTATCATAGCGCTTTACTGTTTCAAGTCCTATTTGACCAACCATTTATGTTTATAAACTTTGGAATATATATATATATATATATATATATATATATATATATATATATATATATATATATATATATATATATATATATATATATATATATATTTTTTATGTATGCTATATTATATATATATATATATATATATATATATATATATATATATATATATATATATATTACCCATGGTAGCTACATTATACATCAATCATTTAAAGAGGATGGATGTGGATAAATTTATGTTCCGTTCCCCTTCGACTTGTCTTATAGCCGGTCCTACCGGCTGCGGTAAAACCTTTCTGTTATTGAATATTTTAAAGGAACTAGAGATTTTTGAGCAAGTCCCAGTAAAAATAATATGGTGTTATAATGTTTATCAGGAAAATTTTAATGATTATAAAGATGTTATTCAGTTTCATGAAGGAATATATGACATTAAGTCACTGGAAAATGCATATGGTCATAAAATTATTGTATTAGATGATTTAATGCACAAACTGAATTTGGAAATAGCAGAGGCATTCACTGTTTACTCCCATCATCTAAATATCTCTGTTTTTTTCATAACTCAAAATATTTTTTATCAAAACAAGTATATGAGAAGTGTTTCTTTAAACACCCAATATTTACTGTTGTTTGGTCAGAGAAGAGACATAAGTCAAATTAATGTTTTGGCAACTCAAATGTTCCCTACTCAGCGTAAAGAGTTCTTAAAAGTATATAAAGAGGTTACATCAAAGCCCCATGGTTATTTATTGTATGAACTGCATCCTAAAAAAACGTACAGAGTGTTGCTCCGTTCCAACATTCTGCCCTTCGAGATTGAAACTGTATACATACCTGAATAATGAGTACTCTAATTGCAAAGTATCTACCTCTTATAAAAAAATTTAAAAATCTTAAAAACCGCTGAAAACGTAAAACTGATCATGAAGATGAGAATTATTCAATGTGTATGCGAAGTCTGTTTAAATCTTATAAAAGGAAATGTTCCTTTAAACAGACCTCAGAAGGTAAAGTTACGCCGTCATAGAAACATCATTAAAAAACTATCCCTTAACATAAAAAATCTGAAAAATAAAAAGAAGTTACTGCAGAAAGGGGGTGGAGTATTCCTACCACTACTCTTCTCCGTTATAGCTCCATTGATAACTAAGTGGTTATCCTAATGATGAAGAAGGTTGCTGTACTTCTATATAATGAGTATGAGAAAATGAAGTTTGATAATAATAATACTAATAATAATAATAATAACAAACCATCAACGCAAAATCCACTACTACAGCCTCATCAGTTCCAACCCCAATTTGTTCAGCTAACACCTCACCCTACACCTACATTACATTCTCTACCGCATCAACAACAGTTGTACCAGCAGAGTCCTTATGTTGTGAACGAATCACTATCTCATCAACAGCCTCTACCTCCCAGTTTATATGATCCTAAAGTTGAACAGTTAATCAATTACGAAAAAGAAGTGTATAGGATATTAAATTCAGACATTAACATCCATGAGAAACGTGTCTTATACCAAGATGCTATACAAAAATTAATAGATCTTAAAGACTTACATCTACACGCGTCACTAAGTAAGTCGAATTCCGAAGATGTAAATATACCTATTGATATAAAACCTGAAGTGAAAAATGAAGATAACTTTAAAAATATTCTAGAGGAGAGCTTACCAAATAGAGGTCGCAAAGCTTGGGCAGGTTTCTATTTAACTTTAAATGCATGGGACTGTAGTTTGGTATTGTGATCATTATTTGCGAGGGATTTATTTAACTTTAAATGCGATGGCATATTGTGATTAATAGCCGACTTTACGTGACTGGAAGAAGCTAAACACCCGTAATTTATTGGAAAGAGATCGCCTCCATAATCTGGTTGTTGTAATTCCCTGTCCTTACCTAAATGCCACTGGCCTGTCGGTGACTGTGGCGGTTATTATCTCCACATCCCTTGTATTCCTGACATTCGTAAAGTCCCCATCCCTTACTTCATACTCTTAAGCACAGAGTAAGTTTGAATAAAAGTTCATCTCTCGATACTGGATACAATGACAATCATGTAATTTTATTATCCTTAAGATATATATATATACTTATATAAAAGAAATAAGATAAATATAAATATATTATTATGTAACAAGATAAATAACATAGAAATCTAATTAAACTTCTTTCTTAACCCTTCCTGACTCTTTCTATACTCATAGATTTTAGTAAGATAGCATATGTGTAAAGTGGTATATAGATAAAAAGGTAAAGAGTATATATATATATATAGAAATATATATATATATATATATAGTATGGTATATAAGAAACCTCTTTAAAGCTTATTATCTTCTAATTATATATTTGTAATATATATATATATATATATATATATATATATAGGTCGAAAATTTATTTATTGGTCATTATTAAAGATGGAGGCAAAGGAGGCGGTTGATAAGTATTACTTCAACCTGAGGGAGCCAAATAGTTTTGGGGGTTTCACTAGGTTTGCTTCAAGGTTTCCTAATATCGAGAAAACAGAGTTAAAAAAATATTTAGAGGGTGAAGAGGCTTTTACTCTACATAAACCTAAAAGGAAAAAATTTCCTACGCGGAAAACCATAGCCCCTTACCTCGATAGTGTATGGCAAATAGATTTATCTGAAATGATTAAATATAGTTCTTATAATGAAGGATATAAGTACATACTTTTTAATATTGACGTGTACTCTAGATACTTGTGGTTAAAGCCATTAAAAGATAAAAAATCAGCTACTGTGACAGCAGCAGTACGTGAAATTATAGAGGTGGAGAGTAGGTGGCCTAAAATGTTTTGGTCAGACAAGGGAAGAGAATTCCTAGGTCATGAGTTTCAAGAATTAATCAAAGAGTATGATATAGGCTATTACAATACATTCTCAGTAAATAAGGCTGCTATAGTTGAGAAAGCTCAACGTACGATTAAAGAACGTATGCATCGATACTTTACTAATATGAATACTTTTAAATATATTGATATACTGGACGTTCTATCTTATTCTTATAACAGATCATACCATAGAACTATAAAGACAACTCCTATAGAAATGTTGAAGTTAAAGCCGATGATTCAGCAACACCATAGGGGGCGAAAATTTATAGATAAATCAGGTATGTAAGAGTATCTCGAATAGATGAAAGGTTCAGAAAAGGATACGAAGCAGGTTGGTCTACAGAAGTTTTTAAAGTTCATAATATACGCAGCATCCCTTCCGACGGCACAAAATTATATTGCCTGGAAGATTTAGATAGTGAAAAGATTAAAGGTGGATTTTATAAACAAGAAATACAGAAAGTACGATTTAATCCTAAAAGTAATGTATATAAAATAGAAAAAATATTAGGTACAAAAGGTCGAGGCAGAACTAAACAGTCTTTGGTGAAATGGGTGCTATACCCGGCTACGTTTAATACTTATATAAAAGCAAGTGAAATTAAGAATCATTAATCAGTTGTCATTATAACCATGGAGAGTGTAGATCACTTCTATTTAACTCTGCCGTCTTCAGCCTCTTTGGATTTACATCCTGATAATAAACTCTCGGATTTTACAACTGAGTTAATGAATCCTATACAGCTTGAAAGAGAGGTATACGAAGTAGGATTATGTGAAATGATATTAAATACGGACATAGAAAATTTACCTCCCAATCTATATTGGATGTTGGTGTATAGAAGTGTAGAATGTGTTGAAACTATATTAGAAGTGAAAGACACTCGTGATCTGGCTAGGTCTACGATTGGTACAAAAGAATATTTCATTGAAGAATTTGTTCTGAGGAAGGCACATTTTAATTCGGTACCTGCTATTTTTAGTTATTTAAACGATCTCTTTGATATGAGTATTATGTGTAAGGACTTGGTATACAAAACTGATATGCGTACCTATGAAGATAAAGTATTAATATCTTTAAGATCGAAAGTAGGTGTAAACCTGCGAGACCGTGAGAGGTTTTTTCTCAGGCGATCATCGTGGCAGCGTAGACATGTCCGTAAACGTGATGCTGTGTTGGATATACTTCAAGATATCACTACTATGTTAAAGAGGGTCACACTATCTGTGGAGAATAACCCCATGACCCGGGAGGAACAAAACGACGAAGCAGACCGAGTACTACATTATACATGTACCCCTTCCGAGATGCTCAACCATCCAGGTATGGCTTATGTATATACAAACATAATTGATCATCAATATGTAGGTAATACTAAAGCTCCTTTATTAAGAGTAGTATATTTTCCCAAAGAGAGTAAAGTTATAACATTCCCTAATGTTCATTATCTACCTCTGAATATATCAAATTTTGGCTCTATACGATTGCATATAAAGGATGTAGAAGGAAAGCCCTTCCCATTTACATACGGGACATTGCTGTGTAAAGTTCATATTAGAAAGAAACAGTTGCAGTAACTATAGCATAATGGATTATTTTCTAAACATAGTTGTTGAAATTCTCATATATATATATATATATATATATATATATATATATAAATTATATATATATATATATATATATATATATATATATATATATATATATATATATATATATATATATATATATATATATATATATGATGTTAGAGAGCATTGAAGAAATAGAGCAAAGTGCAAGATTTTATATAAGAGCTGTAGTCAGTTATATTTTTTCATTCATTAACATACTCTCACAGTGTAAAGATAGCATAAGAAAGTAGCTCCTGTAATAATGGACGGTGAAAGGGTGTTCATAGGGTCGAAAATGCAGAGGGGGTATGGTCTGGGTGAATTTTTTGCCAAATTATGGAGAAGTGCATTGCCTCTATTTAGAAGAGGAGGGGAATATATAGGTAAAAAAGCTATAAGAACAGGTTTGCATACTATTCAAGATATTGCAGCAGGAGCTAACCCCCGTGCATCATTAAAAAGATGTATTGCTGACGTATCGGAGGAGATGTTGGATGATGTTAAGCGAAAATTAAGACGTAAAATGACAAGTCAAGGTAGAGGACTCAAGAAATGGGGCGCAAAGAAAAAGCCTAAGGCCAAAAAACCTCTAAAGAAAAAATGTATTGATGTATTTGCTATTTAATTACTATCTGGTAACTTTTACATAAGTTGCGTTATACTGTAACTATACTGTATATAAGGAGAGTTTAATCATGATTTTATTCATTATACGATCAGAGTTCACACATGCAAGATGCATTTCCTTCATCCTTCTAGTCCGGACTGTTGTAAGAGTGAATTGGACCTCTTCTCCATGAACCCTACCCAGATTAGCGTAAGTGAGTCCAATTTCATCAGTGTTAATCCCATTCATTCAATTACCAATACCGATGTTCCTCTAGAGTTCAATATTCCTGGTACTTCTGACCAATACCTAGATCCATCTAATGTGTTTTTATTTGTAAAAACGAAATTAACTAAACCTGATGATACAGATCTTCCTTCGGGCGACGACCATATAGTGTATACGGAATCAAATTTCATGTATACATGTTTCAATCAGATTGAAGTCTATCTTAACGAAACTTCACTAGGTGCGTCAGCGGCAAATTATCCTTATAGAAGTTATATAGAGCATTTGTTAAATTATTCAGACGATGCTAAACAATCTCATCTCCAATCATGTGGTTTTTATAGTTTCAAAGACGAAGCTGCACATATAGATAAAGCGGCAAAAGTCATAAATAACACATGAATTTTACGGACGTTTAAATGGCGATATATTCTCTCAAGAAAGACTCATTCTACCATCTGTAGATACTAGAATACGTTTGACCCGATCAAATCCTAAATTTGGTCTTAAAATAAAAAAGTAAACCTGCTGCTACGACTGTATGTCCAGAACCTGCTTTCAAGTTGTTAGAGGCCTATCTCTATGTTAGAAAAGTGAAATTATCACCACAGAGACATCTGGAAATTGAAAAGTTGCTTTTGAATACTACAGCAAAGTACCCTATTAAGAGAGTGGAAACTAAGTTATTTGATTTTACTCATGGATTATCGAGTATCAATATCCCTAACATTGTAAACGGTAATTTACCACAGAAAGTAATAATAGGGATTGTTGAACATGAAGCTTACTCAGGGAATTATAAAAAGTCACCCTATAAATTTGCACCTTTTGGACTTAGGGGTATCAGTTTGCATGTGAATGGACAACCTTACGGTCGTGACTATGAAATGTTATACAATGGAACACAATCTCTCTGTTCGCGCCCTTTTTACGACTTAATAGCCAATACTATATCATGCAATGATAGCGGGACAGGTATAGATCTTGAAGAATACGCAAAGAATAGTAATTTATATGCCTATGATCTCACCGCTGACCTTTCAGCTTGTAACGCTTATCATTTAAACATTTTGGGAAAGGGGACATTGGGACTAAGTCTCTCCTTTGGAGTAGGTTTACAATCACCCATCACTGTAGTGGTTTATCTTGAGCATCCTCAACTCATTGAAATTGATAGAGTGCGCAACGTACTTTTGAATTATTAAAGATGAATGAAGAAGAAATAAAAACTGTGTTTAAAAATGAACCGCGCTTTATAGGAGTGTTCGCCATTAATGAAGTATACTCTGTCAAACTGGTTAAGGATACCTGCTTCGTATTCAATACATCGCCGCGACACATCACTTCAAGAGGACACTGGATTTCTGTTTATAGGGAGAAAAATGATACTGTTCACATAATTGATTCTCTGAATTTAAAATTTATATTAAATAATCATTATATCATCTCATTTTTAAAATATAATAATGTAAACTATATAAAAACTATGTCTTTGCCTGTTCAACCCTTATATTCTAACTTATGTGGAGTCTACTGTATTTATTTCATTATATGCTTTTTATAAAATTGTATGTTTTAATGAATTTGTAAATATATTCGATGCTAAAAATTTGTATGCCAATGACTTTATAGTTTCTAGTTATGTAATAAATGCTTTAAAATGAAAAATTTGATTTTACTACCTTTAATTCTTATACACACATATATTAGCATAGCAGCAGTATATATATATATATATATATATATATATATATATATATATATATATATATATATATATATATATATATATATATATATATATTATAAAGTTTATATAAAACAAGATAAATGGTTGCGGTCTAAAGCTGTAACTCATTAAGTCAATAGCGCATATTCGGGTGAGGGGGTCACCCCTCACCCGAATATGCGCTATTGACTTATGGCTTTACCACCCTATCATAGCGCTTTACTGTTTTACATCATATATTAATAAAATTATAAATGTTTAAGTATGAAAGAAAATGGCTGACTCATAGTATAGAAAACGGTATATTTGAAAAGAAAATACAAAATGATGTGTTCACTTTATTAAAAAGGTTTACATTGATATCACAACTATGAAATATTTAGCGTTCGCGCGGTAATATTGCACCTGCGGGCGGACGCGGCGGTCTCGCGGCTGGGTGCGCCTGCGGGCGCACGTGTCGGTTTCGTGCGGGTGCGGGTTCGTTTGCTTTCGCGCGCACCTTCATTTAACTCTTTAGAGAGTTGAAACCTTTATCCATCTTACTTCGTAATCCTCTCCGTATTTCGTCTTTTTTCATGGGTGAACACTCCATAGGAGTCTTCAAACCCATCTGGAGATTCTGAGACCTATAAAAACGAGTTCTACACCATTGAAAACATAGGAATAGACACCTCATTTATCCTAATATATTGTAGGAGTCAGAATTCCAATCTGGCTCCATCATCACCAACTCCGGCTCCGACTCCGGCTCCGGCTCCGGCTCCGGTTCTTATGATTCGCCAATTAATTTAACATCGCTATTCTATTTCTTTCATTCTCTTCTATATGTCTACCAAATTTCAGTATTCTAAGTCCCTTTTTAAGGTTTTAGGGGGTAGCGGCATGAGTAACAATGATCAACTCAGTAAAGAGGTTCCGTCACACCTCCAACAAGCGTAATCTTAGTTCAGGTACGGGCAATGTACCATAGGGCCAGGATTTGATGAAGAATTGGATGCCATATATCATGTAAATACTTTATTTCTATACCTATTCTTAGAGTAGCAGAGCAGCAGCAGTAGTTAAAGAGCAGTTATACAGGGCATATATATATATATTTATATATATATATATATATATATATATATATATATATATATATATATATATATATATATATATATATATATATATATATATACTGAAATGTATTGAAAGCATAAAAACAGTAAGAAGCCACAAGGGACTAACGAGAGTGTACTAAACTTGAAAACACGTGACTTTAAAATTGGTTTTATGACTTTTTATTTTCTAAAATACAACGTGTTTAAGAACCTACGTTTATTAAGCATGGCTGAAAGCATGTTCATATATATATATGTATATATATATATATATATATATATATATATATATATATATATATATATATATATATATATATATATATAGTTATATATTTTATGTAATATATGTAATAAAAGATATTATATAAGTACCTTTATGTAGACGGTGTCGTCACTATCGAAATATATCGGTGACGTCACTTCGTGACGTTACCGATATAGTGTAGATGTTGTAACGTCATATACGAAATAGTATATATATATATATATATATATATATATATATATATATATATATATATATATATATATATATATATATATATATATATTATGTAATATTATAAAAAAATAAGTGACACTGTATGTATAAGAGCCATTGTCGTGTACGTGTGACTCTGAAGTCACATGTACACTTCGTAGATGTCACTCAGACGTCACCGATATATATATATATATATATATATATATATATATATATATATATATATATATATATATATATATATATATATATATATATATATATATATATATATATATATATATATATATATATATATATATATATATATTATGTAATATTATTATAAAATATTATATAAGTGACACTGTGTGTAAGAGCCATCGGGTCGTGTACGTGTGGCTGCGCCACACGTACACTCCCGTGGTGACGTCACTTCGTGACGTCACTTATGGTTGTCATGGCAACGCGTATATATATATACACAAAATTTTCATGCCACCTCTTTAGCCCTACTACTATTATTATTACACTGGCCAACAAAAAAAAAATTTTTTTTTGCTGCCAAGGATATTTTATTGAATTTATAGTATATCGGGTGTGCTGATTTCAGAAATGACATTAGTTTTCCAAGATTGGCTATAGCTATTGAGATACAGGGTGTTCCAGATATATTCTTATACAAATATTTTTTTAATGCATATTTTACAGTAATATCGTTTTATTTCTTTTTAAGGTTCTTACCTTTATATATACTTTATTTTTTTCTATTATCAGAACACTATGAGTACTTCAAGAAGAGCCTGTTTGAATAACCCCAATGTATTCTGCTACATCTGTGGTGAATATTGCCAGGAGAACCAAAGAAGAAATATTACTAACTTTGTGAAGCAAGCATATCCCTGGCACATTGAATGAAACTGGAGACCAAGATAAGTCTTGGGCTCCCCCATATGGTCTGTAAAAACGGTCGAAATCTACGTCAGTGGAAAAATGACGAAGAAAAGCGTTTAAAATTTGGTGTGCCTATGGTATGGCGGGAGCCAAAGAATCACCGCAGTGACTGTTATTTTTGTTTGGTTAATGTGAAAGGTATCAATCGTTACAAGAAACGTAAATTTGAGTATCCGGATTTGGAATCAGCAAGGTGACCTGTACCACACTCCGACGATGTCCCCATTCCAGTGTTCACTACATTCCCAGACCTAGCATTGTCTGATGAAGAAGATTTCCAGGATTTGGTGTGCACACGTGCAGATAGTGGTAGTGAATATGAAGAAAGTACTTCTACACAGCAACAGCTCTCCCAGGAAGAGATCAATGATTTAGTACGAGAGTTAAGTCTCTCCAAGCAAGATTCTGAGCTTTTAGCATCTAGACTAAGTGAAAAGAACTGTCTCAAGGCCGAATGTAAAATAACTTTTTTTTCGGACAAGAGAGGTAGTACTTCTTCCACATTTCATTGAAGAAGAAGACCAAGTATGCTGTAGGAACATCCCTGGACTCCTACTCCAAATGGGGTTACCTAAATACCGACCAGAAGATTGGCGATTGTTTATGGATAGTTCAACGAGAAGCTTGAAGTGTTTTATTGAATAATGGCAATAGTTATGCATCGATTCCAATAGGTCACTCAACAAAACTGAAAGAGGAATATGAAAAATATAAGTATGATATATATGAATGATCTTGCAGAAGCTTGGATATAATGAATGAACATCAGTGGTCTATATGCGTTGATTTGAAGATGGTCATCAACATCTTACTTGGGCAGCAAAGCGGATATACTAAGTAAACTTGTTTCATATGCCTGTGGGATAGTAGGCTAAAGAAGACCACTGGGAAAAAGTTGTATGGCCTGCTAGGAAAATATGACGTAGGTGTATCAAATATCATTAACGAACCATTGGTTGACAGGGGAAAAATTATTTTCCCCAATTCACTCACATCAAATTAGGATTGATGAAGCAATTTGTGTTAGGACCCTAGACAAAGATGGTGAATGTTTCAAATATATTTGCAAAATTTTTTTCAGGGTTGAGTATGGAGAAACTCAAAGCTGGAATCTTTTGCGGCCCCTCAAATTCGCCAATCATCAAGGATAACAATTTCATAAATTCCATGACTGATATTGAAGCATTTGCCTGGAAAAAGTTTTGTCTTGGTTGTCCAGAACTTTTTGGGCAACCATAAATCTGCTAACTATGTAGAACTCGTACAGAAAAATGCTTTCAGACTACAAAAATTTGGAATGCTAGTATGAGCATAAAAAGTTCACTTTCTACATAGTAACTTAGAACGTTTCCGGATAATCTAGGATGTTATAGTGAGGAACAAGGGAGAGGTTCCATCAAGATATCAAGGTAATGGAAGAAAGATAAGGAAGATGTGATACACACATGATGGCAGACTAATGTGACCCTTCAACGTGATTGTCCACATTCTTGCACACAGAAGACAATCATATAGGCAGCCATTTGTAATGCATTAATTGTGATTTCATTGTACTGATTTGGAATGTTTTGACCTATTAGCATTTTATGTAGTTACTCATTCACAATTTGATAAATGTTATTTCAAAGTGTTTTTTTTGTGAATTACGTTACAACCTAACAAAAATTGTTGTTATTAATGTATTTTTGTGACCACCCTGTATCTCAAAAACTTGAGCCAATCTAGGAAAACGGAGGTCATATTCGGAATCAGGGCAACAAGTTACCTATAAAATGACCTTCAAATGTTTTGCCGCAAAAATCTTTGTTGGCCAGTGTTATTATTATTATTATTATTAGCTGCTATTATTATTATTATTATTATTATTATTATTATTATTATTATTATTATTATTATTATTATTATTATTATTATTATTATTATTTTTTATTTTTTATTTTTTATTTTTATTATTATTATTATTATTATTATTATTATTATTATTATTATTATTATTATTATTATTATTATTATTATTATTATTATTATTATTATTATTATTATTATTATTTTGCTATTATTATAATTATTATTATTATTATTATTATTATTATTATTATTATTATTATTATTATTATTATTATTATTATTATTATTATTATTATTATTATTATTATTATTATTATTATTATTATTATTATTATTATTATTATATAGTTTATTTTTTCTAATATTCTGAGCTCATTTATGCATGCAGAAAGATTATAACCTATATTAAACTTGAGACATCTTCAGAGGATTGATTCTTATGAGCGAATGAGTCTTAAATTAATATAGAATAATTAAATCAAATGATATTTAGTCTAACAGATAATACATTAAATTTTATGTTAATGTCTGGTCTGCGTGTTTTGATGTAAAAGGCCTCCGCAATTTTAAGTTTCTGGACTTCACATGATCCGTATATTATTGTGAAGTGTTTAGAAATATTGCTAATAGTTGATTGACCATGTGCCGTTTTGAAATGTTCAAAGATTTTGCTGGGACTGTAGCGATGTTGATATGTTGATCATGTGAAGTCCAGAAACTTAAAATTGCGGAGGCCTTTTACATCAAAACACGCAGACCAGACATTAACATAAAATTTAATGTATTATCTGTTAGACTAAATATCATTTGATTTAATTATTCTATATTAATTTAAGACTCATTCGCTCATAAGAATCAATCCTCTGAAGATGTCTCAAGTTTAGAGACGAAACGCGTCGGGAAATGTAAATAAATATATCTTCTTCTTCTCATGTAAATTGTTTTCAAAGATTATTTTAAGAAAATTAAACTATGTACAGAAATAACTATTTAGAAACTTGGAAATAAAATCAAAAACTTTTATAAAATCAAAGGCTGATATTGAATTCCTATATTATTATTATTATAATTAAGCCGTTACAGGATTATCTCTCCCTCGATTTAGGGAGTTAGAGAAATTATATCCCCACCAAACTAAGTAACTTTTTGCAGGTGGTGTCAGCTTGTCGGGGCCGAGGTTTCATATCACTGCATCCCTTGTGGGGGTGCTGGAACCCCAAAAGTTGGTTTTGGTTATAGTTAGGAGGGAAAATAAAAATAATAAAGTAATATATTATCATATACTAATATATGCTTGCACCCTACACCTCCTTAGGGGTGTAGGTTAGCGCCAAAGTTAAACTTTTAGTTGCTTGACCACTGAAACGCAAAGTAAGCTGAATAATATAACATATCCAAAAGGAATCGGTATTGGATCAAGCGCCGGAGTAGGAATAAGTACAGGAGTCGGAGTCAGAGTCGGAGTCGGAGACAGAGTCTGCGTTGGTTGCGGTGATGATTCAGCACACAATCATATAATAAAACATGATTGGTGTCATTTTGTATGGTTACGAATCCGTAAAACCCAATTTTGAAGGTTTCAAACCTCTAAAGGATGTTTGAGCACACCTTTGAAGAGGATCTCAGTAGAAAAATAAATGAACGCACTGAGTGTTAAACAGTGAAAGCTAGAGGATGGACGATAAAATATTCCAAGAGGAATCAGAAATGGAAAAGGCCCCACAGAAGATGGGGAACAATCTCATATAATAGGGTTTTACCCTTAAAAATGAAATTTTGAAAGGAAATTCAGCTACTAATATATAATGAATACAAAAGATGTAAATGTTATTCAATATATGAACTCCATTGGCTTATTAATTATAGCGACACTTTCTTATTCCTCTCTAACTATCTTTCTCTTGATCTATCTTTCTTAATACAAGGTATATATAGACCTACACAGACAAAAAATACTATCTTAACACATATACAGATTATTAATTATAACGGGACTTTCCTTTTTTCTTTCTCTCTCTCTCTCTCTCTCTCTCTCTCTCTCTCTCTCTCTCTCTCTCTCTCTCTCTCTCTCTCTCTCTCTCTCTCTCTCTCTCTCTCAACACCTTATCTAACCTAACCTAAACAATCTTAACCCTGTCTTCTCACCGTGCACACGACTGATTATTTTTCCTGAAAGCATTCAAACTACCAACACCGAATGCTTCTCGCATGATTGATTCTCTTATTGTGCATGTGCCTGACTCTATTCTAACATGAAGAGGTTGTCATTACATTTTATATTCAAATCTTAATTTCTTTTGGCAAACGTTAACTAATATATTTCTTTTTTATGATAAAACATGTACTGTTTTGTTTAAAAGTTTTACTTTACATTTTATTTTAGACATATTTTGTATTAAATTTTCATTTTATGTTTAAAAATACATCTGTATTTTGTTATATTTTTTATTTATTTACTTATTTAAAAATATTTAAAAATGTTTCATTTTTAAAAAGTTTTTTTTAATAATTAAATTTTTACTGAAAATTTTTAATTTGTTTATTAAAAATTTTAATTTATTGATCATAAAGCAGTAAAGTAGTAAAGTATTAAAGCAGTAAAGACGTAGCTCAAACACCTCACCCCACCCCTCCCTCCCGGCCGTACTCTACTGCTTTGCTGCTTTAATTCACATATGCACATCATTTTTAGTATAAACATAGCTTCATTATATAAAAAATCACATATTGTATAAACATAACACGAAAATACACGAAACATCGGAATATTCTAAGTAATCATTACATGTAAAATATTCATACCAGTATGGTTTTCTTTTATATTCGAAGGAGACATTCTAATTCAGTATATCTCATATAGTTGTTTATCTGCTTTAGACGAAGCATGCTAGCTTCGGAAAGGTTCAAGGTCAACTAAATCCTATATAAAGAAAGTAATACCATGACTCTGATGGATATGACGTCATTGCATTACGAAGAACTGATTGGTGAATTACGCACAATCCCGGTTTGGGTTAATGACTAACCATCTGATAAGGAAATATTTCATTACAGTGTGTGGTTAGAAGAGGATGAGCTAAAGATAGATGTACATATTCCGTGATAGGATCTAACATTACAGTTTCTTACAAGCTAGGGTGTAAAGACGGTTTCTCTCACTTGTGTTAGAATTCCTGAGCTTTTGGAGTATCATCAATAACATTCTCGTTTCATCATATATATATATATATATATATATATATATATATATATATATATATATATATATTCTATATATTATATATATATATATATATATATTATATATAATATATATATATAATATATAATATATATTTATATATATTATATATATAATATAATATATAATATATAATATAAAATAAATTATATTAATTTAAATTATATATAATATATATATATATATATATATACATCACCGATATTATTCTTGTTTATTCATGCTCAAGCAATTGATAAACATGGATGTGGGTAAATTTAAGTTCCGTAGCCCAGTTACATATCTTGCTACAGGTCCTACAGGGTGTGGTAAAACTTACCTTTTATTAAATATTTTAAAAGAGGTAGAGATTTTTTAGCAAACGTCTGTTGAACTAGAGTGGTGCTACAATGTTTACCAAAAATGTTTAATGAATATATAGATGTAATTCAATTTTATGAAGGTGTATATGATGCCAAGTCAATGGTAAATATGCAAGATTATAAAATTATTGGGTTAGATGATTTGATTCGTTAACTAAATAACGTTATTGCTGAAACGTTCACTGTTTACTCTCATCATTTAAATATTTCAGTATTTTTTTTATAACAGGACAGTTTTCATCAGAATAAGTATATGAGAGGTGCGTCTTTATAGAACCAATACCTGCTCCTGCTTGGACAAAGAAGAGAAATGAGTCAAGTCAATGTGTAATCTACACAAATGTTCCCAGCACACCGCAAAGAGATCTTGAAAGTATATTAAGTCACATCTGTACCCCACCGTCATTTAATCTGTGAACATCATAAAAACACCCACACAGTTCTGCTCCGTACAAATATTTTACCTAACGAAATAGAAACTATATGCATTCCTGAATAATGAGTAATCTAGTTGTAAAGTATTTACCTCTTATATAAAATTTTAAATATCTGAAACCTGCTGATAAACATAGACTAATTTGTGAAGACGAGAAATTCATTCAATGTGAATGCGAAGTCTTTCTAAACATGATAAAAGGTAATGTCCCGTTAAGTAGACCTCAGAAGGTGAAGTTATATCGTCATAGAAACATCACTAAAAAACTCACTCGCAACATAAAGAACCTAAAAAATAAAAAGAAGTTACTGCAGAAAGGAAGTGGTGTATTCCAACCTCTACTCATTTCAGCCTTTGCACGATTGATATCTAAGTGGTTAGCTTAATAATGAAGGTGGTTTCTGTTTTACCCTATAACAATTATGAGAAGCATATCTCCCCCTCAGAAACTAAAACAACTACAGCTACATCAGCAACAGCAACATCAACATCAACATCAACAGCTACAGCACCAACAGCAACCAAAACAGCAACAGCAACAGCAACAGCAACAGCAACAGCAACAGCAACAGCAACAGCAACAGCAACAACTTTAACCTCAACAGTATCACCCTCTACAGTCTACAGCAAACCGTTATCAACCGCATCAACGTATGCACCAGCAACACCCTCATAGTTTATATGATCCGAAAGTTGAGCAGATAAACAATTGCGAGAAAGAATTGTGTCGAATTAATATTAAACTCTGATATTACCGTTCATGAAAAAATGGTCTCGTATCAAAACGCTATGCAAAAATTAATAGATCTAAAAAAACTTCATCAACATGGTTTAATAAGTAATAGAAAGCTTAGTTCTATCAGCTGGTACTAATGCGAAAGTGAAAAAGGAAGATAGTTTTAAATATGTACTAGATAAAAGCTTACCAAATAGAGGTAAAATAAGTCTGATATCGCTTTTTATAGTATTTTAAAAGAATAGATTTCATGGAGTGACCTTGGGAGAAACATTATTGATGGTGAAATAATTGACGGATCGAATATTGTTGATCTAATAGTCGATATCTCGCGTGACTGGGAGAAGCAACCTGTAACTGGATGGAACAGGATCAAGTATGAACTTCAGACAATTAATTTTCCTTGAACTTTTACACAGAATAAACAAATATTGACAGTTTTGGATGATATTCCAGTGTTAACTAAACCAGATACGAGTCCCTTTGGTGTT
>JABUQX010099678.1:40000-57500 GCA_015478945.1 Trachelipus rathkii
TTGATTTTCTTGAAAAAGAAAGTTTGTTACTTGACACCGATGAAAATTATACTCGTCACACTTCTATTGTGGACACAATTAGTACCCTTAAAAATAATATTAAAAATAAAACTCTTCACAACAAACGTGAAGTTATAAGGCTCTTAATAGATGAAATCTGTTTCGAGGCCAATATATTATTTGTAGAAAGATATCCTTTAGTATATGAATATCCATTCATAGTCGAACAATTAAAATATTTAAATGGTGAGTTAGAGAGGTATGGTCCTCTCATACAAAAATCCATTACTTCTGAACAGGCTTTACAGGAAGAATGCCGTAAATGCCAAAAATATTATTTACTCGTAAAAAATGCTATATCATATATTGAATTTGACCATCGCAAAATTGTTTGTCTATATTGAACCAAAAGCATCATGCTTTCGAGTGCGAATCAATCTTCACTTCTTCTTTGAGACGTCAATTTTTATTAAAAAATAATCTTTGTTTATCTTGTTTTATGTCCAATCATTCCATAGCTGAATGTTTATTGGCAAAACCTTGCATCTTTTGCAACTCACTAGGGCATCATTCGTCTCTATGTGAAAATTTTGAAACAAACTCACCCTCTGACACTGAAAGTGATTCAGAGGAAATTGACGATCTCAATTCTACTTATACTTCCGATGAGGAAGATATAATATATTCCATTGTAAATTTAGAAAATAATATTGAAAATATATCATCTGAAATTTTATCAAATAATAATCAAATTATATCAAATAATATATTACCATATAATATCAAAAATACATCACCAGAAATTTTGCCATTAAATTTTATTAATAACAGTGTTCTCTTAGGAGACACTAAAATTATTTCATCTTTTGATTTAAATTGTTCTCACCTTCTCCTTCTCACAGAGAAGTGGAAAAACCCTTTTGGGCCTTCCTTCACCTTTAAAAATCCTTTCTGTCTATCACAGTATAGCAAGAAGGTATCCTCTCTTAACTTGGCTTCTTCTCCACAAAGTGAGGAGAAGTCCTTAATTACTTTTCCAGAGCAAGGAAAATGTAAAACTTATAAAATATGAATGAAGGTTGGATCCTATTTTTCTTACTCCCAAATGAGTGGAGGAGGAAACTTATTTCAATATGTGGGAATTAATTTGATTAAAAATTTGAAATCACTCATAGCTATGAGTGAAACTTTTGCAGTTGGCTCTTTCAAAGGCCAACTCAAATTATATATTAAAAATATTAAAAATATTAAATTCAAAATTGGTAATCAAACTTGTTTGCAGGTAAACTCTTCCTCATCAAAAATGGGTACATTTTCAGCAAATAAAGTGTACATCTTAAAACCAAAGCTGACTATTGTACTTTTAGTCAAAATAAAATTTGTCCTCATTCTCTACCAGAGGTAGAGACTTTAAAACTCGATTATATTATACCTCTTTCTCCTAACATTTTAGAAACATTTTGGAAACATTCATAATTTAATATATTTCAAATTTAAACCATCGTTAGAAACATCATTGGAAGCATATTAGAAACATATTGCAAATATATCCAAATTAAAAATAATTTAAATTAGAATCAAGTTATTCCACAAAAAGAAGGGAAAGGTCTCTCATTTGAGTAGTGACCACCCTCCCCTTCTTTATATTACCAATAGAGGTGAGAGAGTTATTATGAGAAACTCTGATTTTCTTTCACCTAACCACCTTAAATATAACTCTTTGAATGAAGAGTTATATCCTTCTGAGGAAAAGGAGAACCCTATAACCATAGGGTGTGATCCCTCCTCCTATATTAATACTGTATTACCACAAAGTAGGTCAAAAATTGACTTACAAAAAACCATCTTCGTCCGGGAACTTAAAGAACGGACGTTAAACAAATTTGATTAACCAGGGGGGGATAGGGTTTGAAGCCACCTATCAAACTCTATCTATCCCCCTCTATTTGTCATTTTGGTACCTTGGCAAAGTACCTTCTTACAGTTTCTTTTATATAGCAGAATTGTTTTTTTATCTTTTTGTTTTCTCCGGAGTTTCTGCAGCCCTCCTTAGTTTTCAATTAGTTTTAAGTCTTTTTGAAAAGTTAATGTCTCAACTGAGACTTTGGGAACTCCCAATTTATTAAAAATTTATTATTTAGGGTAAAACACCGTTTCGTTTTTTAGTGGTGCTGTTTAGGCCACTATTATAACTTCCCTTTTTGGACAAATGTCAATTTTGTAATCTTATAATTAGTATTAATTGTCCTACTTGTAAGGACATTGTTCATTCTTCTATTCTCTCTGTAATTGAGAAAGAAAAACTCTTAACAAAATTGATTTCTTTTTTTTTTAAATGAGATTACAAAGTATATTAACTTAAGACATTTCTGTACAACCAACTCCACAATTCTTTCATTTATGGTATAATGCAATTACTTTTTCTTTCTTTATTACCCCTTTTCTCGAGGTTGTTCTCGATTGAGACTTGGTGGGAGGAGCCCTCATACTATAAAAAATTAACTTTGATTTTTGCCCATCGCACTGATGGTTTGTGAGAAATCACGGTCTTTGTGAAACTTCAATATAGATAGATAACAAATTCTTTGGCTCGGGCTTGAAGTTTTTATTATTATACTATTCATTAAAATCTAAAAGATATATAAATTTTCACCAACTGGGAACGTTTTACATAATCTGGTAATAAGCTAATAACTATTATAGCATAATGAAAAATAGATCCCTTCTCGTTCTCGATCTTGCGGTACAGAAACTTTGTAGCTTGTATAATACAATTATGCAAATTTGTGGGGTCGTTATTATCGTTCAATCTCTGACTCATAATATATATATTAGATATAACTTCTGTATATATTATAATATATATATATATATATAATTATATATATATATAGTATATATATATAATATGGATTATTTTTTTTTATGCGCTTACACATATTACTTGAAGCAGTAATAACAATAAACACTAGCAGAATGTTGATTGGGATCCATAGGGGGACCCTAGTGCCAGCTGTACGCACTACTGTTGTAACTGCTTTAATGTTGTAGAGTACGTAAAAACATGTTTTTATAGCCCTTACAAGCAGTAAAAACATGCTGTTAGGGAGAGTGACGAAGGGTTACGATAGTTGCTCTTACGCTTTTGAATCTATAAAAAAGAATTATAAGTAAAAAACAAAACGATATAAAAATAAAATGATAAAACGAAAAAACTGCTTCTAAAGTACAACCTTAAAATAATAAACCTAAAATAAATAGTCTTGAAAATATAAATGAAGATGGGTGAAAACTAAAAATAAAAACAAAGTTTGAAAACAAAATATTTTAAAAATAATAAGATGAAATAAAAAAATAATATAATATTAATCCTAATATACTTGATAGTATTAATAATAATAATTAATTAATAATCTAATAATAATAATAATAATCATAATATAAAGAGCATGATATTCTAATTGACAGAGAATTTTAATTCTAAACAAATTTCATTTTGCAGAAACATAATAAAGGAAAAAAATAATGAAGCAATCAGACATTAGAAGTTTATTATCAGGCCAACAAGTTTGTATTCTTGCTTTAAGTGCTCGTGTATGTAGCCATCTGCTCGGCGAGTGGTACAACGTCGTAATACCATTCCAATGCAATGAGAGTGGAATGTGAACGCACTACATACACACCCGACGAATACCTCTTCCGGCAGCGTATGTTTGCAAGACAGGTACAGAACCAGCAAGATTCAAACAACGCCATAGTGCAGGAAGAGCATAAAAAATTACACAATAAGTGAAATAAGTAAATAAATCAAAATTATTGATTAAAAAAAAAAGAATTTTCGGAATCTTAGGCTTGGCGGAGTCCCTTCTTTAAGAAAAGCAGTATACGATAATTGTTTTTCGATATCCTTTCGCAATTACCTAAATGATTTTTACATAGAAGAAAGAATGAAAAATGACACAATCTAAATTATCAACTTCACATTTGTTTTCGTATTATTCTGTTAAATTTTAAAGTTTAATCTTACTTATATAATTGGGATGAATTTGTAATATTATAATTTTTGCCTCGGTTCATAAAAGAGTCATATCCTTGCTAAATGTCCACCGTGAGCGTGACGAGAAGCTTGGATATTCAGAAGGCTAATTACTTTGTTTTAAATTCATAGAATTGTCCTAGACGAAAATTAATGAGAATGTTGATGACGGTTTTTAGGAATTAGAAAAATCTACAAATTATATTTAATGCACAAATGCTGATTTTATTGTTTCTAAATATAATTAAAATAAATATATAATAATATAAAATATATATAATAATAATAATGAATAATAATAATATATAATCTAATAATAATAATAATAATAATAATAATAATAATAAGAAATAAAAATAATAATATAATAATAATATTAATAATAATAATGTATAATAATAATAATAATATTAATAATAATAATAAATAAATAAATAAATTAGTAATAATAACAATAAATAATAAAAATTAATAAGAGATAATAATAATAAAAATAATAATAATAGATAGTAATAAATATATAATATGAATGATATATAATATAATAATGAATAATAAATAAAATATAGTAATAATAAGTAATTATAATAATAATAGATATAATAATATAAATTAAATAGTAAAGGTTTAATTAATATTCTCGGCAAACTGTTTAAGGAATAATTTTAAAAAATAAATAAAATTAAAAATAAAGTATGAAAGTAATAATAGAAATTAAAAAAATAATTAAAGCGAGCTGAAAATGAAAATTAACACAAAACAGGGTGCAATGTGACAACATGAAGATATAAAATAAAAGTTGCAACAATATATTCGTGCTTACAACTTGCCAGTAGCAATCATAGGTTTGTTGTTAACTGTTTGAAAAAAGAAAATGAAGATAAAGATGAAGTATTGTCTTTAAACTTTGTAAAAACAGAGTTATCTTGTAAAGATGTATACACATGATGGGTAAGTTATTCAACTTTCTAGGTATAAGTGCCTAGTTTCAGCCCTGTGCTGCCAACTCTCGTTGGAAATTTCTCCAGGTATTCAGAGAATCATCTGCACTACAGGACACGGGTAGTTTTTCGGTTACGACAAGTTATGTCAGGAACGTAGTATAGTATCCAGTTTCACCCTACTAATCTCACGAAAGAGTACCGTCCTTATGTATCGTGAACAATGCTGGTACTACTACACCTCATAACTTCGTCAGCGACGATGTTCACACACACGTCAAAATGAACTAATTTGTGGGTTGGCTTAGTGAGATTGTCTGTCTGTCTGCAGTTGTTCTATGATAGGTGTGTGTGTGGTGTGTTTGTGTGTGTGCATGTGTGTGTGCCGCTCAGCAGTAAGGGCTTAGCTCATCAATGTGCAGTGCAAAGATAATAAGAACACACAAACACATACACACACACATATATATAATAACTATATATTATATTATAGTATATATATATATATATATATATTATATAATATCTATATATTATATATATATATATAATAGTATTATTATATAGTAATTACTATAATATATTATATATATATATGTATATTAGTATAATAATTGGCAAGGCTCAATCCTATTTGTGCATAATGGTTTTTTTTAATAGGCAGGGTCACTCTTACATGCTGGGGTAAAAGCTTTAAGAGAATGACAATTATCTTTTAAACTTTAATTAATATGTTTAAGATGAAAAGGGGTGGAGCTTAAAATAGAGAGTGAATACTGTAAGGGGTCCCAGCCCCAAAATGTAGGTTATACATCTAAAATTCGGACAGCGTGAAAAAAAACAGCGTGACAATTCATCTATTAGGAACTTGAAGACTCTATGATTCAAGTTCTTATTGATACGAATATGGGGATAACGCGAGATGTTTACTAGCTAAGTAACCGCACCGGCCCAGCACCGGTGTCGGTACCCACTCAGACTCCTTCTCCTATTACTCCTTATCCTTCCTCACTTCCTTCGTATCTCTTCTTTCTCCTTCCTATAGTCTTGTGTCATGCCTGTGCGTGCTTTTCTTCTGAGAATTCCGATCGGGGTAGGGGGTCGCGTCAGGCCACCTTTTACGGACGCATTCGAGTGACGTGTATCTCGGGCATGCATGGTCATTTAGGATTTTATTGTGCCTTATAAACAGAGGTATAGTATTGGATGTTGGGGGGAGGTTTTTCTTCAGATGTTTTTACACTTCAGTAGGATTTTGGTTGACGTAGCTCTTAAACTTTGATAAAATCCCGTCAGGTGATCCAAGTCATATCTGGGCTCGGCAATCGTCATTTGCGGAGGGTTAAGGACCTCCCTTCTATTGGCCCAATGTCAACCCCGATTCTCTTTCTTCTCCTCCGTTTCCCACGTCTGTATGGGCGGTCTCCTGGGTTCCTGCCAATCCGCTTTCGCCCCATAATTCTCAAACCATACAGAAAGAATGTGATTGCTTAATATGATAAAACTCGTGCTGAACGTATTTGCATTAAGAAGAATTAGAGATAGAGGGGGACCAGGTACCGGGCAAGTAAATACCGTGTTATAGACTATGAAGTAGCTCTACTAGTACTTCGAGAAAATGACGAGGTGTACCATATTATGAAGCCTTTGCAATAATCCGAGGGTTGTAGTCAGGTGTGGTAAAGGGTTCGTACTGAAGGACTGCCAACATTTCCACTGAAGGAAGTGCCTCACGTCACAGAACACGAAAAAGTTCCATACTTAGAAAGTTGGTCATACAAGGGAGAACTCACGAAAGAGTAGGGGGAAAAGAGATCGTGGTTAGTCAAGATGACAGGATGCTGATCCACCTGAATCCAGTGGAACGAGTTAAAGGAGGTGAACTAAGAGAGACAGGGGAAGTCCTAAAGCGCTCTGGGAACCTCACCGGACCCGCGTGATAGTGGGCCCGGATTGCTCATTTGACGACATAGGACCCTGAAGATTCTATAAGGTACATCTTTCGCTTTAGCCACGATAATCTGAGATGTAATCATTTATGAGTTAATCATTGAATATGAGGGGTCTCAAGTTGCACATATATAATCGATGTACATATAGGGCAGGGTCGGTGTCTATTTTTTGATCTGTTGTTCACTTCCCCTGAGGCCCTCAAAAGGCCCTTCATAATTACAAATTCGGATCCATAGGACCCTTCAGCGAATTTTTGGGGGTGGATTGTTGTAGTGACATCCAGTATATCTGATCTTTTTAATAAGTTACTTCCTTCACCTTTTTCCATTACAATATATTTTTTCCTTATAGTTAAGGATAGGCTATTCTTTTAAATAGCTTGTTTAAACTCGTATATATATGCATGAAAATAATAATAATAACACTATATTATTAATACCATTATTATAGCAATAAACTTTATTACAAATTAGGGTACTGATGATGTGTAAATATATATTTAGCCATTTATATAATATATATATAATTAATATAATTTATATATATTATTAAATATATATATATTCTATGATATATATATTTATTAGTAATTATATGTATTACTATATAGGATCAGTATAATATACATCATTTAAGCGTACCTATCATATATTTTGAGGTCTTTTTAATTATAAAGACCATTAAATTAATTATTTTGAAAGTGTAAATAATTTAAATCTGTTTTTATAAAATAAATTTTAAAATATAATCATATAATATATGGAGATAACACTATTACATTTTAAGTAATAACAATTATGTATAATTAAATTTCAATTGGAAATTTTACCTTACTTCTTACTGTTTCTATTATGAGTAAGTATAATATTTAAAGCTCTATGGCGTAGTAGTAGATTGTTCATATGTTTCATATAATATTAGATTATTGTTTGGTGGCTCAGGCCTTTATACTTTATTTTAGTAATGCATCATTTGTGACGACCTCATCATTATATAATAGCCATTACTTTACTTATGAATATATAACTCACGTATACTATAACCTACATACTACTAATCACATCAATACATCGAGAGGCCACTATATATAGAGATATACCATGTATACTAAGACTAGATAGCAGAACAGACTTGGCAACATAACGCACACACTGGAAAATTTATAATGTTTATTTAGTAGGTTTCTTGGTATTAATATAACAATTCGTCGCTGGACGAAGTATTGAATAGTGGTGAGGTGTATGGGTTGGTAGACTAGGAGAATGTGGGTCGGGTCGGCTCGGTAAATATCAGTAATGGTAGTGTACTATACGTGTGTTGGAGTAGGGTACGTATATGAGAGTTTCCTCATAGGTGGGGAATTAGAAATTTGTCGTATAAACTTTCTTATTAGGGTAGTCTGATTCATATGATTTTAAAAAGACTGGGTGTCCTCTGATAACACCGGAGTATTCTTTTCTAATGTGAGTTTGACTCGAATTTTTTCTGGCCATTGATTTAATTTTCCAAGAAGTATATTGAAAATATTGGGCTTACGTAAAAAGCATTAATAGGTATATGTTACCTATATAAATAGTAAGTATGATATGTTGACAATATTAGATATAATATAAATATAACTACTATATACTTATATAATTGTATGGTAATGTATATGCTATATTATAACAAATAGAATAAATCTGTTTTGAAAAAGGTATAAATAAGGTAATTACTGACATTTTATCTATTCACTACATATCATCATTTTCTTTATTTATTAATCAAAACTAGTTAACTATAATATGATTTGTATGCGTAACGTTTATTGAATGACACTGATAATAATATATTTATGTTTGACAAATTTTTTATTTTGAAGTTATTAATTTGCATTCATTATTGTACATTATGATGTTTTGTGTTTAAATTATCATATTTTAAGCTTTTTTTAATAATTATTTTTATAATTTTCTAATTATTAATTATTTATTTATTAATATTTATATATATTATAAGTTTATTTATATTATTATTTTAATATAATTATTTTGTTTATAATACTTTTTCCTTCATTATATTATTACACTATATAATACTATTTATACTTATTAATAATATATGATGTATTGGATTGCTTATAAGGTTTATTATAATATATTATATATTATATATATATATAATGATATATTTATTATATTAATAATATAGATAATATATATATATAATTAATATATACTATATATATATATAATATTATTAGTATATATATATAATAAATATTATACACTCATTATATAATTATATATATTATATAATATATTATATATAATTATAGTAGTCATATATGTTATTTATATTATATATTTAATAATAGAATAAGGAATTATAATCAAATAGTTTATAGTATATATATATAGTATATACTTTATTATTATTATTATACCTATTATATGCCCCTTTCCTTCTTTATTTCAATTCTTTTCTTTTAGATATTGGACTTCATATATACTACTACTATATGATTTTAGGAGTACTTGATCACTATACATTACATAGTCTTGTCTGTCCGGTCACGGTGGCTATTTAGTAGAATATAGTCAGTTATATAGGAAATTTATATATATAGTACAGTTCATTATATGTATACTATATTATATATTAGAATAGTAATAATATGTATACAAACATATATATAATTATATATATATAAAATGTAATATACAATTGAAGTAGTAGTACTAATATTATTATATAATTAATAAATGTTATATATATAATAAGTAATATATAGGGTAGTAGATTAATATTAAACATAAACACAAGAATTAAAATGTGGGAAGTAAAGAATTACTGCTTTTACCGGGATTAGAGAATAACGCATGTTCGAATGAGGAACAACATAATGCTCGAGTGTCTCTTGTCTTTATCATTAGAGCTTTCCTTCGATCGAAAGCTATCGGATAGAATATGCAATTCGCTGTTTCTCTCAAATAGCGACAAATCACCAGGTGCCAAGCCTAGTCTATCCTCGTTCTTATTAATTATTTATGTAAGGTGGTATAATTGCATGAATCGCAATTTATTTATTTGGAGTCTTTATCAAAGAACATAAAGTTGGGTAAGGTACTTAAGAGTTGATCTCGCCGCTGTCTCCAGGATTGAACTTCCTTCACGCAATAGTGCGAGAATAATAGGGAGGCACACTGCTCGGCTCAGTAAACGCACTAGAGATACTGCCTCACGAAACCAACAATGTAGCTTCAAGATATTTATATATATATATTCTATTAAAATTCAAAAGTAATTATAATAATTATATATTTTTATATCTAATTTAGTTACTAATTAAGATTATGGTAATATTATGGTTATACTTTGATATATATTGTCTATCTTATCACTGCTAATAATGTATGTCAATGAATATCTTTGAGAGCTTTGTTTTTGATCCTTAATGATGCTATATAAAATATAATATACATGCTACTATGGTACTACGAATAAGGTTATTAATTTCTAGAGAAATTAGTAAAGTTAAGCTGATATACTTATATACTATCCATCTCAATTGCTTTGAGATATACTAGAGGTATATTATTATACTACTACGACGTCTGAGTTAATTCAACTAACATTCGCCAGCAGTGGTACAACTGATATTACTAATGAACGCAACTAATAAGTCAAGAAGTACAACATTTGTATAGAGTCTGATATATAAGACCTTATTACTTAGAATTATAGCGATGTGACTTCTATAATTATACTATTAATTTTTTAATATTTACTTTAGGAGTAAAATACACTTTATATAAACACTGTAAAATTATTTAATATAACGTTATTAAGATAATATAAGATAACTAAGCTTTCATTATTTTAGAATAATATTATATTTATTGATTGTTGTTGTTTATTATTTAATTTATGTTATATTAATAGTATTATTTATATTATATTATTATCAATATTTATAAGTTATTAATTATATTATATTTACACTTATTATTGAATATAAGTATGCGTGAACTATATTAAGCGATAATAATTTAGAAATATATAATTCTTAACACAATAATATATTTTAATTATGTATAATTTTATTATAATATGAAATTATTTGTTTAGTATTTTTAATAATCTTATATAATTGTATATTACTATTTAATATTCTTTAAATTATTCTCGAGTTCCCTTTTCATTTAATATATTTCCAAAATATTCCAATTATATATATATGATTTATAATTTATAATAAAACATTGGAACAATATTATCACTTTAAATAAGAATTAAATTTTATTTCTTTTATTGTCATATTTTTTATTTTGTTAAAATAGTTTTTGATTATTTTTACTAATATAATTATTTAGTTTTTAATAGATATCTACTCTAAAGACATATAAAATAGCAAATTATCGTTAACCCTATTCACCCAATATCATACTTCTATACCGTTTGTTTGTTTTAGTGTTTTATAAGATACTTTGCTTATTTCTATAAATAGGGAGCTTATTAAAAATAATACATATGTTTATTATATTACAGTACTATACATATTCATAATATAGAGGTATAAACAGTAGTACTGTATACGATATTTTATAAATAATACCATTATAGGGCTATCTCTAGATACTGGGTCCCACCTAGTGGAGATTTACCGCGATATATATAACAACTTCACTTAGCTAAATAATGTTTACTTACTGTATAATAGAGTTTTTTGATATACCTTGCTTATTTATCAATGTAAATAATCTATAGTAACTAGTCATACATATTATTGTAAAATAAACATTACTTATATATATTATATTATATATTATTAATTATATTAATATACATATTATATAATATTATTATTAAAATTTTATAGCAATAAATATAAAATCAATAAACACTTTTATTGATTTGGAGAAAATATAAACTTATGTAATTTACAAAAACTAATCTTGACTCTACGGATGACACTTTAATATTTTAGGTCAAGGTTCTATTTCCCTTATTTTGTTTACTAATTTTCTTTTATAATATCATTTATTTTTTGATGGCCTGCCAGTTGAGTATCTATCTTTTCTATTCATTTTTTAACAAATGAATGGAGACCAAGATTTCGAAAACAAGCCTTTTAGTGCACGATAAAATGAGCTTTGGAGTAATACCAAGTCTCCAATAGCCTAACAATTAATCACGCCAAATCCGGATCGTGAGTAATTCAAATATCCGATTGATATTCGACTTTATTTTATATGATATTCCATTGTCAGAAGAGGTGATTATGAGAGCACATGAAGAGCACAGTTAAGGGTCAACAGAGAGAGGTCGATGGAAATAGCATTTGATGGTTTCAAGAGACTTGGACCATAGCTAGTAGCAGACGCAAGAGGACCTGGATCATGTGAGGGCATAAGCAAGATCTTTATAAGTAATGAGGGCTACGATTTAATGCTAGCTTAGGAGAATTGGCACAGGATTCTCTTCGAGAGTTTCATTACTTAACTTGCAGGTTAGGGCCAAGACTAAACGTCACACAGCTTCTGTTATAAGAAATTTGTAGATATTATAATTTGCTTCTTGAGCTTCATTATATCTTAAATTTCTGGTATCACAATTTTATCTAACTTGTGTTAGAAATCGCAAATAACTCAAATAGTGTCACCAAAAAAAAATAATTCAATGAGTTTCAGAGATATATCAACTTTGTATCTATATGTTAAACGTATTATTTGGAAGTTTATAGCAAGGATAAGAGGGATATATTGGATATATATCTACCTAAAACACTCTTATCATTATGAGGACTAAAATTTATTAAAATGTTGTATTATCAAAAAATATATAATGTTTCATTTTTGAGCAGGGGTGAGTAAGGTTATTAATTAATTAAACAACTAATAAATTTTTTTTTTTTTGAAATAAAGAGATTATATTTTGTTTAATTAAATTGAGAATTCCTTAGTTATATAATAGCGACTCTATTTAATATTCCACCCAGCGATAATCTTTTCAAAAACATATAGGATAGTAAGGTTATTAAGAATATGTAAAATTAATAAGAGTCTTCACAATGTCTTCTAGAAATTCTATGTTCATTTTTCATCTCCTAATATATAAAAAAATTAGAAATATAAATTATTGTTTTAAGTGGTAAATGTCTTCTCCGCATAAACTGAAAGAGAGGAAAAGTCGGATAAGTAACGGATACAATCTTTAAGTTACAAGTTAAAGAGAACACAATATAAATAAATAGAAAGTTTATATTAGTCAATTACATAACTAGACATTCTGGTCCAACACAAAGGAGCATAAGTTTACTATCTGTTTGGCAATAGTGACGCGTTAGACAGCAGCACACTAAAATATGAAACTAGAAAACTTGTGTTTTTCCTCTAATATTAATAATTATTCTAATCTAATTTGTGGAGTTAGTCACCTCAAAGTATACTCTAGTTTGAGGACATTTAACACGTTATTGCGTTTTACAATAGACTTAATAAACTTAAAATTTTGAAATCACATCAATATTTTACGAATATATCAAACGAGAAAAAAAATGAGATAAAAAATAATGAGGTACCATCCTAGACTATTAAAAAATAAAAGTAAATCTGTAAGAAGGGTTAACCATAATTTTAGCCTAAGATTAGTACCCAAATTGTCAAATAGAGGGGAGGTCAGCATAAGAGTTTTAGATATGGTGAAGCTTCAAATAACCCTAATTTCACCACCACTAATACCACTGGATTAAATCAAATTTACATATAGATTTATAACTGTCCTGTTTGGCTTAAAGTTCCCGGCAGAAGAATATTTCGGGTTTTTTGGAGATAAAGGTTCAATGTTTGTTGTACTTACTTTTCAAGGTGTCTGGTGTATTGTATCTGGTCATTTCAATAAATTAAAGGAGGGTCAATGACACCTATGGTTATATGCATCTCTCTTGACTGCACTCTCAGAACGGTGCCTAAATGATATAATCATATCAGTTCAATAGAGCTATATTTTAAGGGGTTTAGGTTTGATAAGAATTAATATAGTATGTATTCAATCATTCTATATAAAATGTCTCAATTTTAAGGCTTGATAATTGGTATATTAAAGAAGTATGTATAGAGGTGAGTCGCTATCGAACTGAGAGAATCCATGATCCAGTTTACTGATTAGACTTTTTTAAAAAAATTAATAAAAACTTGTCTTATGGATTTTAATTAATTTAATTGGTATTTTGATGAGGAATTGTTATATTTTCTTTGGTGATGTTGTGTTTTTGAATGGAGAAAAAATAAACTTACATAAAAAAATTCGCCAATACGTCAAGAGTCCATCTAATATAGAAAAACGATATAGGGATAGTGAGTGAATACCTTCTTTTACATTTGTATAACTACAATCACCGTTTAAAGCTGCACTTATATATGTATGTTTCACACTTGCATGTTTTAAAGTTACGTACTCATAATGTGTTATACACTTTCACTTAGGTATTTACATATTCTTTATGTATACTCTTCTTCTTTTGCAAACTTCTTTCTTTTCGGAAAATAGATTTTTTTACATGTTTTTATATTTATTGTTGAACTCCTATCAGTAAAAAGGACAGCTTGCGCAATAAAGGATAGTTTATGGTAAAAGCAACATTTTATGATAAAAGGACAGGTTATGCTAAAAGAGACTACAGTTTACATTAAGTTCAAAAGCTTGAAGTTTAAGATAAAAATTTCAAGAAGATTCTATTTTTATGATTATTAATATATTCCTACAATCTTTCTATCTATCTATCTATCTATCTATCTATCTATCTATCTATCTATCTATCTATCTATCTATCTATCTTTCTATAAATTTTAATTTCCAATGATCAGTCTTCTTCTTCTTCTTCTTCTTCTTCTTCTTCTTCTTCTTCTTCTTCTTCTTCTTCTTCTTCTTCTTCTTCTTCTTCTTCTTCTTCTTCTTCTTCTTCTTCTTCTTCTTCTTCTTCTTCTTCTTCTTCTTCTTCTTCTTCTCTTACTCTGTCTGTTTTGTTTCATTAGCACAATCTAATAATTAATCTGTCTTGTTTTAACAGTAATCTTCAGTTATATTCCACCAGCATTCATATCTTAATTGCAAATTATTATTTAAATCCCCCCGGACCATCCTCTATCCCTTACTCATTCCTACTCCCTCACCCTTTTCAACAATGCCTCTTAATATTATATACAAGATACATAATATTATAAATTCTGATTTAACATTAGCTTTGGATAAATCTTATTCAAATGAAGTTCTAACATTCATAATATTTCAAAACTCTTTTAATTCCATTCTCACTTGAAACTTTAATTTATACCTCCATGCAAATGTTTATTTTTGTAATGTTTTATTTCTGTTAATGAAGGAATTCTTTCAAGAGTTTTCTTACTCATCAAAGAGCTTATTGCTTTTCTTCTTCAAAAATTAAGTATAATATCTGTATATAACTTCATTTGTGTGGGCACTGGTTTGATCAAGAGATGTTCTGAATAAATTTATAACAGACACACACATATATATATATATATATTTATATATATATATATATATATATATATATATATATATATATATATATATATATATATATATATATATATATATATATATATATATATATATATATATATATATATATATATATATATATATATATATATATATATATATATATATATATATATATATATATATATATATATATATCCACGTCCTCATGACGACTGCATAAGACGAGCTAATTTGCCTTCCTGCAATCAAATACCTGACTGCTTTAGCTTGCGTGTCGCCTTTCTTTCGTGCAATGGAGCTTCTCTCTGTTTTTGGTGCTGATTTTAAGCATTGCTTTTGCTTACACAAATGTACGTTATTACTTATGTCTTAAATTAATTAAAATCTTTTGCAATGGCTTCTACTAATTCTCTTAAAACAATATTGTTGCAAAGAATATAAATTGAGAAATGCAATGCATTTAATTAATTAAAGATACAAGGAATTATATATATATATATATATATATATATATATATATATATATATATATATATATATATATATATAAATATATATATATATATATATATATATATATATATATATATATATATATATATATATATATATATATACCATATAACTACAAAAAAATAGCAATATCTCTCTCATAATATATATATATATATAATAATAATAATAATAAATAATATAATAATAATAATATATATATATATAATATATATATATATATAAATAATATATATATATATATATAATAATAATATATATATATATAATATATATATATATATATATAATATAGACAAAAGATACCTCTTTATATAAATCTCCAACAATATATAGCAACCTATATCTATAAAAAATATATAATAATAATAATATAACCATATATATATATAATATATATATATATATATATATATATATATATATATATATATATATATATATATAGGTATATGTATATTTGTGTGTCATTCGATGAAAGAAAGTTTAAGAATTGAGGCGTAAGAAAACAGTAAGGCAAATCACCTCATCATAATCAATCGCTATGTGGACTTGGGTACGAGGAAGGCTATAAATTAATTACCCTCTCAAAGTTATAAGTCAATAAATGAAAATAAAATTAATAATAAGCGAAGCTGAAATTCTAACTATTAACTGTTGAAGTAAAACATCATATTAATGTAACTCATTATAACAATTACGTGTTATAAAAATGTGTCTATCATTGTCATTTTTTGTAAATAAAATTTTTGTCGGAGGAGTAATGCTTTTTAATTGTACCCGAGGTCTAATACATCTTTTGGTGACCCTAGAGTGACAATTTTCTTCTGAATAAATCCTTTCCGATCTGAATTATATTAATTAATTACATAAAATAAAATAAAAACAGTGTTTTAAAAAAACAAAATATAAAATTTAAGCATATAATTTAAAATTTTATAAGAAAAGTATAAAATTTAATAAGAAATGTTTCCAAAGTATTCTGAGATATGAAAAACTTTATTGTAGTGAACATATATATATATATATATATATATATATATATATATATATATATATATATATATATATATATATATATATATATATATATATATATATATATATATATATATATATATATATAGTAGCAAATATTATGAAGATATAAGTGAGTGAGTTATATATATATATGTTATATATATATATATATATATATATATATATAAAAAAATATATATTGTTAATATATATATATATATATATATATATATATATATATATATATATATATATATATATGTACCCACAATGTATATACGCACTTCTAAGAAAGTTCCTTCTCCCAAACATCAAATTCCCCTCCCCCATACAAGAACATTACTATTAATAAACATTAGAATTTATACATTTACTATATATATATATATATATATATATATATATATATATATATATATATATATATATATATATATATATATATATATATATATATATATATATATATAATAATAATAATAATAATAATAATAATAATAATAATAATAATAATAATAATAATAATAAT